>NW_021035024.1:0-21262 GCF_004153795.1 Camellia sinensis
CGATTGAACACTTCGAGTGATTATCCATGGTTGTTGCTCGTTTGGAGTCCCGGATGGTCTCGGCTCGCGCGCCTTGCTCAGGATTCTTTGAACTTGACTGTTTGTGTCTGGTTTTACACCAACACTGTGTTTTTGCCTTTGGAGGGGGTAGGGATGCCTTGTGAGGCTCCCTACACACCACGGCAGTGGCTAGAGGCCACCGGCTTGGTTTTTTGCTGCCACCGACAATGATATAATTGCCGGCGGCACTATTTTTTGCCGGTCAGCCCACTTATTTAGTTGCCGGCCGGCACTCTTTTTTTGGCCAAAATGGCATTTTTGGCCGGCCGATACTGTTGCATTTTCTTGCTTTTGCAGATATTTTTAAGACAACTGTCTTGCTTTTTGGCTCCCCTCATCACGTGATGGAGGATCTCTCTCTTGGAAGCTTGTCGGTAAGCTTTACAAGACAAAATAAGCTTCTATAAAGAGAAGGCTGGTCTCTTGGCTTAGGGGTTAGACACTTGAGATATTTTGAAGAGCCTGAAGCCATTTTGGGTTTGCCAGGTTTCTAGGGTTAGGGTTGATACACCATCCTATCTTCTTTCCCTCTTTTTATGGTCTCAGGAGTTTTTGTGTCTTACTATTGCACACAAACACTAGTGTTTTCACCTTTGTTAGCTACTGAGGTTCTAGGGGACAATTTTTGAAGTTTTTGGTGTTGGGATTCAAGCCAAGAAGGCCATTGGGAGCATCATTGTTTGAAGGAAGGCTCAAGGGTAAGAAATCTCACCCCTTTATTCCCCATTTTTGCACCTTATTATCTACCTATCTTAAATTCGTTTTTCAGCTTGGTGCTATTAAACACAAAAAAGTTCTGTTTTTAGGCCCTCTTGATTAGCTTATTAGAGTGTTTTGTGGTTGGACGTGTCTTGGACCCCTCTTTAGGCCCTTGAAAGCTCATTTTTTGAGCCATTTTGTGCTAGTTTTCGGGGACTTTTGGTGTTTGGGCCTCTTCACCACTGAAATCTTGAGGGATTTCATGATGGTGAGATGGTGCCTTTGAATTTCTCTAAAGGGGAGAGGGCCACCCCCTCTCCTTGTGTCCTTGAAAAGGGCATGTTTTTGGCTCTAAAGGGAGCCTATGTTTGAGTGTGTTGTTGAGCATGTATAGGGCTTGTTTTTTCATGCTTCATATATCCATAATAACATGATTTAAATTGGTTTTGGTACACCATGGCATGCTAGCATACCTACCATGTAATGCCATGTTATTTGCCTCAAGGTGCCTTAGGTCGTGTGCCTTTGTTTCTTACATGTTTTAGGCTTACAGTTGTGAAGGATTTTGTGCTTATCTTGACTGTTTTAGGTCTGTCCATAAGTGTTTGGGTGATTTAGCTATGCTTAGTATACCACTTGGCATTTCCGGCTTGTTGGCCTTAAGTATGTGCTGCATAGCAGACACTTTGCATTGATTTGGTGATTTGGGGCCACCTACATGTATTTCAGTCCCAATTTCTGCTTTGCTGTGACTGCTTGCATGCCTTCTCTTAATGCTTTGGAAAGATGTGTTGCATGCTCATGTTTGACCATCGTGCATGCCTTAATTTCTGAGGCCACTTAGATGGCCATCTAAGTAGTCCTTTAGACTTGTTTTAAAACATGCCTAAAAAACCTGTTTTTAGTTTGCTTAATGCATGCCATGATTGTTGTGATAAATGTGCTTCAAAGCTTCATAACTTGCCTCAAGTACTTGGACCATGCTTGCCTGCATTTGCTTGTCTTGTTTAACATGATTTGGATTTTCATTTTATGACATTGATTTTCAATGCCTTATGTTAATGTGTAATCGTCATGATTCCCCCCTTCAATGTGTTTGAAGAGTTGCTCAATTTTTTGTGCCAAAGTGTTTGCCTTTCAACATGTGTATGTGTGGCATGGCTGTATTTGATCCCTGTCATTTAGCATTTTGGCCACTGTTTTAGGACCATTTTAGGGCTGCCTAATTCCTTGCTTTAGTCCATCCCCTATTTAGTGTTGCCCATTTGCTTACCTTGCATGTTTGCTTTGTATGCTTTGCATAGTACATTGCATTGTTCATGTTGCATGATGATAACATGCTTTAGGTTGGATTGCATCAACATGGCATTCCTTTGCCCCTTGATTTTGGTGATAGGGATTAGGACTTTGGTTGATTTGGTTTGCATGCATTTTTGAAATCAAATTGCATACTTGACTCTTTGGGCCATCATGCATGGAAATGCGGTGATTTGGTGGTCGAGAATCGAGTGCAACATGCCCTTTGAGTCATTATCATGATTAAGGCATGACAAGTGGTGCAATACATTGCTTTGAATTGGGCTGCCATGCTTTTGCCTTTCCCTTGTTGCTATGAGTGCAGGTTCTGCAGGCTTTATTTGCCGACCGGCGTGTAAAGTGCCGACCGGCAATAATTTATGTCTTGGCCGAATAGCTTCAATTTTTGCGGTGGCCACCACCACACTGCCGGTGGAAAATTCCATTCGCCGGGATGTCTCCCAGCACCCAAGGGAAGTAGTCCTGAGTTTTGGCACCCCAGAGGAGTGAAGGAAGGAAAACAGAGGCAGCTCAGCGCCATTGGCGGCGCATTTCCGAGGGCGATTTTACGTTTTCTTAGTTTAATTAATTTGCTTAGTTGATTAGCAATTTGTAATATTTTAATAGGCTTGCGTAGTTAATTAATTTGTAATATTTATTTGGTTCCCTCCGAGTGAGGGCAAACCTGTAAATAAGTGTTGTGTGGGTGGAGTGTATGCTTCCAATCCCACTCTTTTTCCCTTTGTATTTACTACTTATTTTGAGGTAGATTAGGCACGTTTTAATTTTAGCATACCTCTATGCTATGCATGTGTGCGCATCCATGCATTTGTATTGCATGCATTAGGCTTTGGTACATACTCTTTACGCATTTGTACTTCAATTCAAAAAAATTGAATATGTGATAGTTGATCGCATTTCTTATGCCCATTGCTTAGGTTAGCCGAGCCTATCTATTTGCATTCATTGTATGTGTTGCATTAGGCAATTTAACAATGGAACTAGGAACACGCATTTTGCTAAACTAGTTTATTTGTTTTTGGCACGGAGTACGATGTAAGTATTTTCGCTTTGGCATCGCGGCATGCGTGTGAATGTTAACATGACAGTATGCTTGCCATGCGGGCTAAATGCTTATGTGAGATAAACTGTTTGAATTGCTTGTGGGTGAAGGTGGGGATTGTTTGATTGGACAAACTCGGTTGAATCCGTATTTCAGCCTTTACTTGCGAGTAGGCAAATTTCCAAAGCACTTTTCAAAACAAACGGATATGCAATGCTTTATTTCCAAATTAAGGCAATCTATTTTGCTATACTTGTTTGTGCGTGCGCGCATACAAGTAATTCTAGGCTATAAATGGAATAGAAACACATAACGTTTCAAAATGGATATCATTGGTTAGTAGAGACTCGGTCTTTCAGACCGGGCGGAAAGGAAGGTGCTATAGCAGACCTTCCCCGATTCGTACCCAAGCTCCCGAGCCGAGACAACTTCGGTGATGGACGGACAGTTGGCCTTCGGCACCGAGGTCAGAGTTTCCTAAGTTTCACCATTTAAAAAATATTTGGTGGCGATCTGTATCTGACAAAGCAGTCCTATTGGCATACTTTTTTCAAAAATCTTTTCTCAAAACGATTTGCCCAGATTTGGACTCTTTGGTTCAGATTAAGAACCGCGACAACAAAAATCACGAGTCCGAACTTAGTTAGCAACAAGGGCCCCCCCTCCGCGGCGCGTCTACAGTTTTTGGCGACTCTGCTGGGGATTTGAGAGCCTTGACTCAACTCATGCTATCTGTTTTGATTTCATTTATGTGTTTCTTTGATTGATGTGCATTTGGTGCGCCTAGGACAGAGTGTTTGCCATCTGATCTGAACGGTTTGCCGGAGGCCTTGCTTGTCAGGCAATGTCCGTAAGGGCTGACCGGTTATTGGGCTCTGACAGCATGTGAACACAAACCCGGTTATCGGGGCACCCTTTTCGCACCATTCGACCTAGTGCATATTCGGATCCATAGTGACCATTCCAGTATAGGGACAGGTTGCTTACCCGGTTGTTAGGTTGTTGAGAACTGCTGTGGTGGCGTAGTGAACCCTAGCTCCTGACAAAATGGACAGGGAAAACCCTTACCCCAACATAGGGGTGTTTTTGTTTCTTTACTTGCTTTGTGCTTCTGAGAATGATTTCTACAGGAAAAGTACATATGTTCAGTTTGCAAGTTTTTGAGTATCAGACCTTGAGGACACCAGTGTTCAGTATCAGTTTATGAGAATCAGTTATTCCGCAGTTATCAGGGTTGTTTTCCGGGAACAGTGATCAGCAGTAGGGTACAGTTGTTTGGCTACACCCTGTTTGATCAGTTTGGGCTGAAATGCTGTCTGTTTTTCCCTTTCAGTTCAGAGAGTCGCAGAGGTTGATACAGAATAGCCAGTGTTCTCCCCTTTGCAGGCAGGGATTTATGGCGGCACAAAATTTTAGAAGAAATTATGGTTATGACGGCTGCATTGGGAGCAGGGGGAACCGCTCCGCAGATTTTGAAAGGGCCCCAAGGCATCAATATGTCACATCACCCAGGTCCCCGTGTGGCACCCAGTCTGGGTCCCCAGTTATACCAGGGCTCGTGAGCCCACCACCTTTGAATTGATGGGGATGATAGGTTGACCTCCAAAGGGTCCGTGGCCGATCTGGCCTATGGAATGTCGGCTTCACGCCAGCGGCGCCACTATGCCGGGAATTTCATACCACAGGGCCTCCGCTGCTGGGTGGATTGTATAGAAGCTCAAGCAGCCAGAGGTGGCTTCCGGCTACAGCCGCGAACATGTCAGCAACAACTGGGCTTCGCTCTGAAGTAGCAACCCAAAACCCTTTGACCAGGCTGAGCGCCGGGGAAAAGACAAATGAAGGCAGATGCCGATCCTATCGAACAACTGCTCGTGGTTCATCGAGGCTCTGAAAGTTGAGGATGAACAAGCAACAAACATCTTCGATCGTGACCAAAGTTGTGGATGATACTTTCCCACTCCAAATCAAAGGCAGTCAAAGGCCAGGCAGAAAAATTCGGGATGGGCCCCGTCATGCCCAAAACAATTAACCTGTCGTTCCCAAACCCTGCACCGGAAAGGGTCAAAACCAAGGCAGTGCCAGCCGACCCTTCGCTAGCCGCATCTGCAAGAATCCTTCAACTTCAAATAGTACCTGCCCCGAGGGCGCAGGGTCTTTCACGACCTCTACATTGCCTTTGTCTAGGGCATTACTATATTGGCGAAGAAATGGGCATCTTAAACCTTTGGAGCCTCGGCCACTTCCCGAAGAATCTCCCCACCACGCATTGATGCTACCTTGTACTGCGCGTTACCACCAACCAGTCCGCCACAGTACCGATTGGTTGTTTTCTTGCCTTCGTCTGAAGGTGCAAGCAAGATCTTGATCGACAACAAGGTATCCTCCCACCCACCTCAGCCAAAGTCGTACCACCCAGTTGTTTAGGATTTCGAGGGCTCAGATACTTCGAGTATGTAAAGTGAAACCTGCCTGCGGGCGACATTTGGTATTTTGAATGTTAGCGTCTGGCACGCATTTTTGGGGCATCGGTGAAATCGAGTTCTTATAAATCCTAGCGTTGGGTGTCGAGTCAGTCTTTTGCTTAAGGGTGCTTGTTGTATCGAGTCAGTCCCCTTGTATATTAATACCAGGTGATTCTGGGGGTGTTGCCCTCGAACACCGTTTTTGTCTTTAATTATCTGTTTTTTGTTTTGAGTCTTGTTTCTGCCAAGGGGGCCAGTTACACCAAACAAATCTGAATGGAACAAGCTGTTGCTATCTCAACTTATTGCTTGCTTTCAGCATAAATGCCAGAAAATTTGATTGGGCTTGACAGTACATTGGTGCCTCTCCTGCGCGCCAAATCATTGCATTAACCTAAGTTTTTCAAAAAACAAAACCTTTTTTGAACACTCGGTGTAAAACGGAAGAGGAGGAATTTCCTCGGGTTTTTGAATTTTTGATCTTTTGAGAGAAAGAGAGGCGTGTTAAGCCTTTAATGAGGTGAAATTTCATGCTTTGTCGGCGTGAGTAATGAGAAAGAATCCTTGGCCTTGTCCAGATTGGTTCCACACTATCTTCGGTAACGAGCGATTTGTCGGCTTTTCTAAAAAACTTTCAAACAAATGTTTTACGCGGCCCTGCGAAGACCTGTGAGTGGAATCGCTCTTGAGTATTGCGACAGCCTAGGAATTCACTCTCAGAACTCAAAGATCAACCCGTTTCGTTTTTCGACTTTGAACCCGTTCGAACGTCAAGAAGTTCGACGGTCAAACGTCTGTAAGGCCCGCATGGCCAGATCAGAAGCAAGCCCTCGAGCAAGAGGCACCCGAGCCCGGAATCAAAACGAGTAGATCTCACCAGGAGAAGCTCGTGACAGCCATGAATGGATTTTCTGGCAAATCAGTTGCAAGCCGTTTCTCTAGAACAGAGAGGCTTTCAACTTCAAAAACCATGTTTGGCATGGACTTGTTTACACTTTTACCCTTTGAGAGGCTCGCTGGGCGAAAACCACGGAAGGGCCGACCCAGGCAAAAGTTGGAGCAAGAGAAAATACAAAAAAAGCAAAAAATACAAAAAAGTAAGAAAAGGGAAAAGAAACAAAAAATGAAAAAATGAAAAAAAATGAAAAAAGAAATGAAAAAATTAAAAAGAAATAAAAGGAAGCTGCAAGGGTCGAAAACCCGCATTGGGCGCCATGGGGCAAAAGTGAGATGCCTAAAAAAAAAAGAAGTGAAAGGTTAATACCCGAGTGTCCTTAACCGGACTACGTGAGGGCTTGATTTCCCATTTTGGGTCGTAGGCAAACTTTCCAATCATTGAAGTCCAAGCCCTCAACGCTTTATAGCGTCTCAGTCCCATGCAATGGTTTTTTCGATTTTCATCCCAAAGTCTAGTCGCCAACGCTTCCCAGGCGACTGTGTCCATATAATTTGTTGTGACCGTCTTCGTTAATCAGTGTGCCAAGAGCTCGACCACCGCCAATCTGGAAGGACTGTTTGCGTACTGCTGCGGACCCTCCCAAAACAAGGGGCCACTTTTCGTTGCCGCGAGCCGTAGAGACGCCATTCAACCATGGGCAACTTTCCGTTTGCCTCCCACCCCTTCAAAACCAGGGGCAATTTTCATTAGCCTCCGATCCGGGTTGCGCATCTCAAGAAGTAAGTTCCATGCCGTGGAGCATTACTGTTTGAAAAATAGTTTTTGAATTTTTTACTGAGGTTGGGACTATTTTCTCAAAACTATTTCATTTTCCAAAAACTGGACCATTGTTTTGGACCCAAAAATGGAAAATTTTCAGGCTTCAGCCCTGACTTGGCATGCTTTTCAAAATAAAAAATCAACAAGTACGTTAATCCGACTCTCATTTTGATTAAACTGTTTTATAGAAAAACCAAAACAAAAAAATGGTTAAAATGATGAAACTAGGGCACAGTTTGAGCCAGGCGTTCTGTCTTTCCACCACGTCATCAACGTACTTGCCAGAAGAGCGCTTCTACCAGTCAGAAGAAATGGCCGTGAGCTAATGGTGTAGCATGAGCCCACACCTTCTATTTATCCATCAATCACCCCGGGGAGGGATGAAAAATGAGTGAGAATGAAGGAATAGAGGAAGTGTAAGTTTGAGAGAAAAGTGACGGAAAAAGGGTTTTGGATGTGAAAATCCGAGTTGAGTGCCAGAGTGATGTGAGGAATCATAAAGAGAAGAGGGCGGGAAACATTACCCAGATTGAACTGGGCTCCTCGTGGGTCCGAGGCCCCATCTTCGCTAACGCGTCTGTAGCCGTGTCTTTTGTTTTGATATCTCAACCTTTGTTTTAGGTCGTTTTTTGAGCGTGTCTCGTTGTGTTTAGGTCGTGTACCTATATTTTGAGTCCTCCCCGCTGTGTTCAGTTGTAGGGCTCGAGTATCCCGGTTTGAAAACCTCATTCGTTTCAAAAATCATTTCACACCTCGGGATGCTGTGTTCATTCTCTACATTTGAACGTTGTTTCGACTCCAACCGGTTCCATCTTGAGCCGTTTGGTTCGATTGGGCTTGTTTGTTCGGGGTGATGCTATGTGCAAATGAACCGAATTGCTGTTGTTAATGGACTGTATTGCGATTAATCCCCACAGAGTAAGGGCTGTGTGTCCAAGAATCAGGGCAGTGGGATTGCTTAGGTTTATTGCTGTTGGCGTTAGTTATCTGGTTATTTACAGTTGCAAGTGTTCAATTTTCAGACAACCAATCAATTTCTTTACATTGAGGTTGTAACATGATGAATGCGATGCAATACTAGATATGTAAATGTAAACCTTTTAAGCAAAAATCGTGTTCATTTCATAATCTTTTTAGGTACAAGTTTCGAAGAAAACAAAATATGTGCGGAGTACAAGTTAATTCTAACTACTAAGAAAAAAAAAAGGAAAAGTACAAAGAAGAAAAAGAAAAACAACAAAATCATGTCAAGCAACTCCGAAGGGCGTCGTTGCCTGGTCCTCTTCCTGGACGAGGGTCAGGTGCATCATCAGCATCGTCGTCAGAGCCCGAGCTTAGACCGGCCTCCGGTCTCCTCCTCCGATGACTCGGTTACTCCGCCTCCTGCCTCGCCTCTGACTCCTCGTCATCATCATCATCCGGGACTGGAGCTCGTGAGTACTCCCGAATGAGTGCGCCCCGCCTTGGGGCGGTGGGGAAAATACTCGGCCCTCTCATCTCTTCCTCGGGCAGGAACGGAAGGTCCAGCTTGAAGCACCATCCTGACCATGGGGAATCTGGAAAGAGGCTAAAAAAAGTACATAAAAAGGAAATACATCAATATACTGTAGACAGTTTTATCAGTGCAGAATGCATGCAGAGTACAGTGTATTGCCATGTTAGCAGTCCTATTTGGCACGAATGCAGTGTATGAGTACAAGTTATGAGATGCTGTTGAGCAGGTTTATCATGCGCAGAGTACGATGTAAAATGTAGTGTATGCAGTGTATCAGATACTGTGAGATCAGTGTATCAGGTGTTGTTGCCCGTGCATCAGTATGTGAAGCAGTTGTAGAATGGTTGGGCAGTGTCAGAGAGACATACCGTATGCTTGTGAGGATAGGAGGTCAAATGTCCGTTGAAGCTCCCCTAATCGGGCATTTCATCGCCAACGATGATGGGTGTACTCAGAAAGAAGCTGCAAAAGTATCAGATGCGTTCAATTCTCTGGGATATCAAATTAAACTGAAATGAATGGACTATTACAAAGTGCAGTAATAATTACTGGAGGTAAGTCGGGGACACCGACGAACTCGTGTCAGTTGGCGTGAGGGGCGAGGGGATCTGATAGGGTCACCCCACCCTGCTCTGGAAGTCAGTACAGCAGGCAGGGCAGGCCAGCCAGTCCCCCGTCCTCTTGAGCTCCGCCCCTGCCCAGGGACTTGGGCCCTCCTCGCAGCCCCTACTCAACTCCCACTCCGGCCCAGCGCCGATGCCACAGGTTTGGGCCCTCTGCTCACCGCGCCTCTCATGGGTCGCATCATGGTAGTCTGCACGTACTCCCGATAGTCGCCAATGCCTCTGAAGCTGTTCCTTCCTTCCCAGCCAATGGTGTAGTCGTTCATCTGCTCGCTGGTGAGCCTCTCGGTCTCCTCATATCCGCGAGGAGGGTGAACCGGGACTATATGCTCAGGTAACCCCAGGGTTTCTGGCTAGAAAAACACTCCCCCAGGTTACCAAGCCCGACAGATTCGGGCCTCTTAGCAAGATCCGGAAATGTGAGGTCTCATCGGCAACTGGCAAACCGATCTCGGTCACAGCTGGCAACGGGAGCCCCGGCGACCCAATGATCTGGAAAGTGACAGCCAGTTTGTTATCTACTGTTAATTGGAATATTGCAGCTGGTGAAAAGCGAGCTTAAATTGAACTGCAAGTTAAAAACATACCTCGGTTGCTGGGTAATGGGTCGACAGTTTATCGGCGGAAAAAGCCGAAAAGTCTCTCGCGGCGCCGGGTTCCATCTCCCGTCAAAGCGCCGTTAGAGAAGGGACGACCAGGGGAGTCTCTGTGACTGGTACGGGCAAGCCTAGGAAAGTAGGCGTAAACCCACAACTACAAAACAAATGTCAGTATGACTATCAGGAAAAAGCAGAATATTCAGAATAAGTGAAATTGGCCAGAGCCGTGTGTTGTGCAGTGTATTGTGGTTGCAGTGTACAGTTCAGTGTGAAGAGAATGTGTGTGTGTTTGCCGTGTGTACAGTATACAGCAAGATAAAGCAGAACTACAGTGTGTGCAGTGTACAGAGTACAGAAAATATGCGGGCAGAAACGAATAGCGGTTGAAAGAAGTGTACTCCCAAGCCGCCAATAGCCTCCGAGCAACTAGCCGCTGCGCGCGATGCCGAGCCTCATATATCCATAAAGGGTGTCCAGAGGAGCGCCACCCCAATCATATGAGGATGTCGCGGCGTCCACCAGTGCCCTGAGAAGATAGGAGAGGCACGGTGTTCGCCCGGTCGCGAATGGTCTCGTCCGAATTAAGAACATCAGGAAGCGCGGGGTACCTCTCCACGTTCCTCCTGGGTCATCTGCGCCTCCTCCGTCAAACACGGCGCTGAACCCGAAACTGTACTCGACCAGGAAGTACCGCATGAAGCCTGGACGACAAGTGTGGCCTCCCCCAGTATGTGGCTGAGCGGCGGTCCACTTCATCCATGTCGATATCGAATGGGATCGGATTCACCCCCGTACCCGATGCCAGTGAGCATCGAGAAATCGTAATAAGGGGTCATCTCATGTCCCCGTGCGCGGAAAAAGTTGAAGAATTAGTGGTGGCTCCCACCATCTCTCCGCCAGAGCGGCAAGGAGAGGTCTTGTGTGGAAAGCCTGGAGGACGTCCTCGGCAGAAGGCGCCAAAGCCCGCCGGTCCACTACGCGTGGACCGCGTCAGGGAGCTCATCGTATCACTCCGAGCGCTGTGTTCCCATACCCGCGGATGGTTATGGGGAAATTCCCTCCTGTAAACAGAAAATGAACAATTGCAGACAACATTCAAAATGCAGTTTGAAAAAATAGATGAACATTGTGCAAGTTTGGTCAGATTCAGATAAATACCGGGTGCTGGTGTGTTATAGTGAACTACAAGTGTGTGATGTTGTCAGCGTGTTTGGGTGTTTCAGAACGATATAGGCATGGTGTGCAAATTTAACAGATTCAGCAATACTGGTGCCAGTGTGTATTGCAGTGATACAGTAAGTGCAGGTGTGTTTGAGTGTTCAGGGCTAGTTGCAGGTGTGTGTGTTGCATGTGTCAGTCTCGAGCAGATCGTTGTATGTATGTTTACAGTCAACTTACAGTCTACGGTATATCAAATTCAAGAAGTTAAAAGAGTACGCTAACTATGCAGTTTTGTATCCTCATTGCGGAAAGAAAGCAGAAGAAATAAGTTACCTCGAAACGCTGAAGGAAAGGTGGGGGTGGCTGCGCGTATTAGTCAGGCGCCACGTGCCTCTCGAGCTCCGGAACTGACGCAGGCCGTCGGGGGGGCAGAACATGGATGCCGGTCGGTAGGTCGCCGGGTCAAACGGGCGCTCGCTCAACGGTAGGAGCTCGACCTCGGGATCCATCTCGTGGTCCGGGGAAGTCCCGCCACGTGGATTGTCGTCCGCATATCGAAAATGATGAGAAAATGGCGGAGGAAGGAAATCGGGCCGGAATACAAGAGTCACCGGAAAGTCAACTCCGTCCGAGAGGGTCAGATGGCCGGAAAGGTTCGAATGTGAAAAGGCACGGAAAATCAGAGGAAAGTTTGAGGGGAACAAAACCCGAAAAGGCGGGAAGCACTAGGCACCAAAACAAGTTCTGTTCGGTTGATGTCGAAACGCGAAGGAAATCGCGAATGCAACGACGAACGGGCGTAGAACGCGAAGAAGAAGAAACAAGCGAAAAAAGGATGAGAAAAACCTCTAGAGGAGAGAGAGTGGGAAGTTTTCGGCGGTAAGGGAGTGGAAATGGGTTTTTGAACCCTATTTTAGAACACCGAATGTGAATTGTCGAAGCTTGCCGACTCAGGACTGTTGCCGGTCGGCAACATTTTGTGCGATTGAAGTTATTCTGCGGCCGGTGGACGCCGGTGTTGTCCCCTCCCGCCGGTGATGTTCCACATGCCTGTGTAGGCCATATGAGTAGCTTCTGATCTTCATTAGCGCTCAAGAAAGTGCAGAAAAGTGCATCTCCGACCGGCTCCGTTGTGGACCCCGGGTCGTGTCTTTCTTGCGCGCGCACTCGATTCTCGCAAGGTGTATCCTTTTCGTTATCCTTTTGCTTTTACAAGATCCAAGTTGCCCATGTGTCTGCATTCAATCGCCTGTTTTTTGATTTCAAACCGGTGACTGTTTTTGTTGCATTTCAAAATCGTCGGCACTGTTTTGGGATCTTCAAATCATGTACTGTTTTGTGTATTTAAAACCATCGCACTGTTTTGTGCATTGTTCAAATTCATTGCACTGTTTGTGGCATTTCAAAATCACTCGCGCTGTTTAGCGCATCGCACTGTTTTGTGCATTGCATTTCAATCACGCTGCTAGCGCATCGCACTGTTTTGTGCATTTCAAATCACTCGCGCTGTTTAGCGCATCGCACTGTTGTGTGCATTGCATTTCAATCGCGCTGCTAGCGATCGCATGTTTTGTGGCATTTCAAATCATCGCGTGTTTTAGGCATCTGCACTGTTTTGTGCATTCATCGATCGCCTTGTTTTTGTGCATTGCTTTCAATCTGCTGTTTTAGTGCATCGCTGTTTTGTGCAGTTTAATTGTTCGCTGTTTGCGCATCGCCACTGTTTTGTGCAGTTTATGTTTCGCGCTGTTTTGTGCATTCGCCTTGTTTTGTGCAGTTTATCGTTCGCGCTGTTTTGGCGCATCGCACTTTTTGTGCAGTTTATCAATCGCGCTGTTTTAGCGCTCGCACTGTTTTGTGCATTACATTTCATTCGCGCTGTTTTGCGGACCTTCATCGCCTGTTTTGTGCCATTGCAATCATCGCGCTGTTTAGCGCATCGCCTGTCTTGTGCATTTTTCAAATCACTCGCCCCCGTATTTTGCGCACCGCATCGCACTATTTTGTGCACCTTTTGCATCTGGATGTATCTATCGCGCTATTTTGCGCACTTGGGCTTGTCTTGTTAGTACTTGCATTGTTTGAATTATCCGCTTCGGTTAGGTATAAGTCCAATTGTTCAATTTTTGATTCCGTGTGGCATTGCGTGTACACTTGCATTCATTTTTGCATTTATTGAGGCACGGGTGTCTCATTTTTGTTTATTTTTGCATTCCGTGTGGCATGCTGTGTCGGGAGTGTTCACCTTGCATCATTTTTGCATCTATGAGGCAGCGTTTGTTCATTTTGTTTCATTTTTGATTTCGGTTGTGGATGGTGTCACACTCGTATCATTTTTTGCATCTTTATAAGCACGCGTGTTCATTTGGTTTCATTTGATTCCGTGTGGTTACGTGTCACTTTATCATTTTGCTTTTATGAGGCCGCGTGCCTCATTTGTACATTCTGGCATCATGCTTCATTTGCTTGTCATGCTTTTGGCAGTGGTCTGGCGAGCCTTAACGTGCACGCCGGTCTTGGCGGACCTTAACATGCCGGTTAGGGACCTTAATCTTGGGAGGTACGAAACTCCGGTGCATTGATGTGCAAGTTCTTCGTGGTGTTTTTAAGTCCAATTGTATTAGTTTGCTTTCCATGTGGTGCGTGCATCATTCTTGCATTGCCGTGCATTATTGTTGTGGTCTGGCGAGACCTTAAACACGCACGGTCTTAGGAGACCCTAATCCTCTGAAGGGTGCAATTCCTTTTTGGTGTTTGTGGTGCCCGAACGACTGTTTTCGGTGGTTGGGTAAAGCCACCTGTCTATGTTTGCTGATGAGTTCCTTAGAGACCAACTGGGATGGTGAAAACTAGAGTCGAACGGCATTATGCTAGACGCAAAGGTTCGGGTAGTTCCGGATAGTCTGGTTTTAAATACCCAGAGTGTACCCTCGGCCTTGAATGTTTATGGAAGCCCATAGATTGAGGCAGCATTGTCGCACCTCAGTTCTGATACTGAACCAACCTGTATATCGCCCTGTTGGAGATAGGGAAAAGTGGCAATCATAGCCATTGCATCATAGGCATTGTCATGCATTTCCATTGATAGCTGGCATGCATCCATTGGCATTCCCCAGAGATCGCATCATACTGCATTTGTAAATATCATTCCATTGCATATTTTGAAATATTGCATCGTTTTTGCATGCATACATGCATCACCTTCCATCTTGGCTGCGCCTTTCCATGTTGAGCTTGGTCTGGTTGTTGCCCTTACTTTCCACGTTTAGAACACAATGTCTGCATGTGTACGCGCCTATTCCACACTGGATGTTGGTTTGAGGGTTGCGGACCTTTCTGTCTTAGCATGGCTCGTTTATGCGTACATGCCTTTCCTTTAGGCAGATTTGGTTTGGCCGCGGGCCAATCCACTGCATTGTAGATCGCATGCATTCATTGGCATCATCTTCCACCTATGCTGCGCCTTTCCATGGTTTGAGCTTGGGTCTGGTATGTGTCTCCATTACTTCTCGGTGTCGAAGCATAGTTCGTAGACCGTTCTGTGTTTGACGTGGCTTGATGCGTACTGCCCTACCTAGGCAAGATTGGTTGTGGCCCGCGTGCCATGTTCATTTCCATTACATTTGGTAGTATAATTTTTCTGCATCCGGTGCATTAGGATCATTGCCCTTTTCTTTTCCAAAGGGGGGGCCGGGGGGGGGGTTATTTTGGGTTTTCCCACTTATGTCATCCCCCCCAATATTTGTTCTTGTGTCTGTCTACAATGCTCATAGTTTCAGTTGACCGTTCTATGGTAGACAGACTTGTTACCTCCTCATCTATTTTTACTGGTGTGGTTGTCGAACATCGTGATTGGATCGTGATTCAATTTCTTTGATTTTGTTTTGCTTGTTTTCAATTGCATTGCATCTTTCATTTGCATTGTTTTACATTGTTTGTATATATTGCATATCATTTTGCATTCTTCTTGCATTGTTCATGCTGTTGCTAACCATATTGTACCTGTTAGTTTTGTTTTCTTTTCAGCACGATATTGTTATGTACGGTTCAATTTGAGGTGTGCACCAGACGAGCCGCAGGTTTGTCTCGGTGGAGTTCATTTTGAATTGCATTGCTCTTCATTCCTTTCTACTTGGTAAGTGTGAGTTAGGTGTATTGCTACGCTTTTTAATTGTCGCAATGTGTGCTTTCGTTTCAGTTTCTTGCATGATCATAAGTTATGCTGGCTCTGTTGCTTGTCTTGCTTTGCCCCTGCCTTCGGGGCATATCTTGTTTTCTCTTGCATTGTTTGTCTGGTCTTCACTTGTCAAAATGGGGTTTGTCTCTGGGCTTTGACATTCTCCCGTCATTTGTTATGATTTTCGAGTTCTTGTCAAAGGGGCACTTGGTAGACACCCCTTTTTTGACCGTCCTCAGACTTTGGACGTACCGATTTGACACTCGGTGATTATCCATGGTTGTGTTCTGTTCTGGAGTTCCCGGAGCTCGGCCGCGCGCCTTGCCTTCAGGATTCCGAACTTGACTGTGGTGTCTGGTTACACAAACACTTTGTGTTTTGCCTTGGAGGGGCAGGGAATGCCTTGTGAGGCATCCCCACCACCGCAGTGGCTAGAGGGCCACCGGCTGGTTTTTGCTGCCACGGCAATGTATATTGCCGGCGGCACTATTTTTTGCCCGTCAGCACTATTTAGTGCTGGCGGACTTTTTTTGGCCAAATGCATTTTTGGCGGGCGATCTGTGCATCTGCTTTTGCAGATATTTTTAGGACAAACTATTCTTGCTTTTGCTCCCCTCTTAAGTTGTATGGGAGGGATCTTTCTTTGGAAGCTTGTCTTGTAATGCTTTACAAGACAATAAATCTTCTATAAAAGAGAAGGCTGGTCTCTGGCTTAAGGGGTTAGACACTTGAGGGATATTTTTGAGGCTAGACGCCATGTTTGGGTTTGAGTTCTAGGGTTTAGGGTAGATACATCCTATCTCTCTTTCCCTCTCTTTTTGCTCTAGGTTGTTTGTGTCTACTTTGCACACAACACCTAGTGTTTCACCTTTGTCTAGCTACTGAGGTTTCTAGGGATAATTTTGAGTTTGGTGTTGGATTCAAGGCCCAAGGGAAGGGCCCATTGAGCATCATTGGTTGAAGAAGGCTTCAAGGGTAAGAATTCTACCCCTTTATTCCCATATTTTCCCTATTTATACCTATCTTAAATTCGTTTTCAGCTGGTGTTTAACACAAAAAAGTTCTGTTTTAGGGCCCTTCTTTATTGTTTATTAAGAGTGTTTTGTGGTTTGGACGTGGTTTGACCCCTCTTGGCCTTGAAAGGCCTCATTTTGAGCCATTTTTGTTGCTAGTTTTCGGGACTTTGGTGTTTGGGCCTTTCCACACTGAAATCTGAGGGATTTCAGTGGTGGAGATGGTGCCTTGAAGTCTCTTAAAGGGAGAGGGCCACCCCCTCCTTGTTGTCCTTGAAAGGGCATTGTTTTGGCCTCTAAAGGGGCCTATGCTTGTGAGTGTGTGTTGGCATGTAGTGGCTATTTTTCATGCTTATATATCATAATATAATGATTGTTTAAATTGGTTTTGGTACACCATGCATGCTTGCATACTACATGTATGCCATGCTTATTGCCTCAATGTTGCCTAGGTCGTGTGCCTTTGTTTTAGGCATGTTTTAGGCTTAATTTGGGTTTATGTTTCTTATTTCATGTTTTAGGTCTGTCCATAAGTGTTTGGGTTGATATTTGCATGCTTAGTATTAGCCATTTGATTCGGCTTGTTGGCCTAAGTATGTTGATGCATGCATGACATCTTTGCAGTTGGATTTGGTGATTTGGGGGCCACCCTACATGTTTATTTCAGTTCCAATTTCATGCTTGCGTGACTGCCTTGCATGCCTCTTTAATGTTCTGAAGCATGTGTTGCATGCTAGTTTGACCCATCGTGCATGCCTTCCTAATTTGAGCACTTAGATGCATTCTAAGTAGTCCTTTAGGGCCTTGTTTTAACATTGCTAAAACCTGTTTTTAGTTGCTTAATGCATGCCATTGATTGTTGTGATAATGTGCGTTCAAAGGCTTTATAACTTGCCTCAAGTACTTGGACCATCTTGCATGCCATTTGGCTTGTCTGTTTTACATGATTTGGCATCATTCTTATGACATGATTTTCAATGCTTATGTTACATGTTAATCGTCCATGATTCCCCCCTTCAAATGTGTTTGAGAGTTGCTCAATTTGTGCCAAAGTGTTGGCCTTTCAACATGTGTATGTGTGCATGTGTATTTGATCCCTCATTTTAGCATTTTGGCCACTGTTTTAGGACCATTTAGGGCTGCCTAATTCATGCTTTAGTCCATCCCCTATTTAGTTTGCATGCTTACCTTGCATGTTTGCTTGTATGCTTTGCATAAGTACATTGCATTGTTCATGTTGCATGAATGATAACATGCTTAGGTTGGATTGCATCAACATGCATTCCTTGCCCCTTGATTTGGTGATAGGGATTAGGACTTTGGTTTGATTTGGTTTGCATGCATTTGAAATCAAAATTGCATACTTGACTCTTTGGGCCATCATGCATGGAAATGCGTGGTTGGTGGTCCGAGAATCGAGGCACATGCCCCTTTGAGTCATTATCATGATAAGGGGCATGAGTGGTGCATACATGCTTTGAATTGGGCTGCCATGCTTTGCCCATCTTGCATGCATGCCTTGTTCCTTGACTTGGTGATAGGAATTGGGCCTTGGTTCATTTGTTTGGTTTGCATTTCGTTTGACATGAAAGTTGCACACTTGATTCTTTGAGCCGTCATGCATGGAAATGCGTGATTGGCGGTCCGAGAATCGAGACAAATGCCCTTTTGAGTCACAAACATGATAGGGGACATGATTGGTGCACACATTGCTTGAATTGTATTACCATGCAAGTTCTGTCCTTTGCTGCTATGAGTTGCAGGTTCTGCAGGCATTCTTTACCGACCGGCAGTATACATTGCCGGCCGGCAGTAAATCACCAGCCGATGGATTCATTTTGTGCCGGTGACCACAATTCACTGCCGGTGGTAATTCTACTCAGCCGGTGGTGATCCCAGCATCCAAGGAAGTAGTCCTGAGGTTTTGGCAGCCTCCAGAGGAGTGAAGGAAGGAAAACAGAGGCAGCCTATGCATAGCGGTGCATTTCCGAGCGGGATAGAACATGCATTGCATCAGGCTCTCCTCCCGAGGCGGTTTACTGTTTTCCTAGCTCTAGTTAATTTGCTTAGTTGATTAGGCAATTTGTAATATTTAATAAGCTTGCGTAGTTAATTAATTTGTATTATTTATTTGGTCACTCCGAGCGAGGGAAAATCTGTAATAAGTGTGTGTGAGTGGTGTGTATGTCTTCCAATCCCCACTTCTTTCTTTCCTTTTACTTACCTGCTTACGATGGTAGATTAGGGCACGTTTAATTTAGCATACCTTATGCTATGCATGCGTGCATTCATGCGTTTGTATTGCATGCATTAGGCTTGGTACATCACGCTTACTGCATTTGTACTTCAATTCACAAATTGAATACGTGCATCAATTAATCGCATTTCATATACCATGCTTAGGTTAGCCGAGCCTACTTCGATTGCATCCTGTATGTGTTGCATTAGGCAATTTAACATGAGCTAGGACATGCATGTTTGCTAACTAGTTTATTGTTTTGGCACGGAGTACTATGTGAGTATTTTCCTGCTTTAGCATATCGCATGCATGTGAGTACTATCATGACAGTATGCTTACCATGTGGCTAGATGCTTATGTGATGAACTGTTTCGATGCCTGTGGGTGAAGGTTGGATTGTCTGAGTTGGAAAAACTCGTTGAGATCCGTATTTTAGCCTACTTGCGAGTAGCAAATTCCAAGGTGTTTTTCAAGACAAACGGATAGGCAATGCTTATTTCCAAATTAGGCAACCTAGTCTATACTTGTTTGCTGTGCGCATAACATAGTAATTCTAGGCTAATAACTGGAATAAGAACACATAACGTTTTTAAAACTGGATATCACGGTTAGTAGAGGCCGGTCTTCGGACCGGGCGAGAGAGGGTGCTCATAGCTAACCTTCCCCGATCGTACCCAAGTTCCCGAGCCGAGGCAACTTTGGTGATGACGGACACGTGGCCTTTGGCGACTCTGTATCTGGCAAAGCAGTCCATATTTGGCACTACTTTTTCAAAAATCTGTTTGTCAAAACGATTTGCCAGATTTGGACTCTTTGGTTCAGATTAAGAACCGCGACAACAAAAATCGCGAGTCCGAACTGTAGTAGCACAAGGCCCCCCCCCTCCGCGGGCTCGTCTACACTTGCTTGCTGATTTAGTTTTTGTGCATAACATAAAAAAGGCTTATATTTTCATGCTTAAGAACTTTCATTAAGGGTGTTTTGTGGTTTGAGTTCAAACTCACCCTCTTAGGCCTTATTTGGCCCTTTTGGTGTTTCCATTGTGAGGCCTTGTTTGCTTGAGTGTTTTGGTCTCCTCACCACTGAAAACCAGTGAATTTTTAGTGGTGAGGAAGGTGGTTTGAAGTCTTGCATAGGGGAGGGACACCCCTCTCCCTTCATTGTCTTATTTCCTTGCATTTTGGCTTAAAGGGTAACATGCATGCTTGATTGGTTTTGGCCCTTTTTCAGAGGTTTTTGGGTGTTTTTAGGTCATATGTAATCTCTGTTTTTGGTCGGATTTGTGCCCCTTTGCATGCTTAACATACTTGTTTTACATCCCCCTAGTTGGCCTAGAAATGCATCTTGTGCTTAGGCCATGATTCTTGCATGTGTTGGCTTAGTCCCATGAAGGTGTTGGCATTATTTCATCATGTTTAAGGCCTGTTGGCCATCTATTTCAGTCATGCTTGCCTTATTTGGTGTCCCCTCTTTGTGTTTTGGCTTGTAAGCTTTGAACATTTTGGCCTCTAGCATGCGTAGCTTAGACCATCCTCATGATTTGGCATCATTTAGGATCGTTTTTCAGTCCATAAATCAGGTTTGTATGTGTATATAAGTGACCTCTTCCATGCTTTGAGGGTATGCCCTTTTATGCCTAGATATGGGCTTTGGTGCATGCATCTCATTGGAGCCACTTTAGCTGCCATGTTAGTAGGTTTTGGGGTCTATTTTTGCATGTTAAGTTTCTATTTTTTTGCTTGTCTAATTCATGCCATGAGTGGTCATGTTGGTGGAAGTAAATTGCCCCTTTTTGTGCCTTAATTTAGGACCATCGGCTTGCTTGTTGGCATGAGTATTTGTCCATCTTTTCGGGCACTTTTGGCCACTGTTTTGGGGTGGATCAAAGTCTGCCCTTCTATGGTTTAAGGCCCCTTTGCATGCTTGTCTCATGTCCATTGCATAATTGCTTCATTAAGTGTTGTAATATGTTGATCCTATTGCTTAAATTGTCCATGTTTTCATTGCATTTGCATCTTGCATGCCTAGCATTGCATACTTGCCATATTAGTTGCATGGCATTTGGCATGCCTTGCATTTCCAATCTCATGTTGTACCCTCGAGTCATTGTTCCCATAACATGCATTGCATTACTTGGTTTGGGGTGTCAAACCAAGTGTGAGGGTCAAGGAGCATTCATACTATATGTGATGTAATGTGCCTTGACTCTCGGTCACCGGGGCCCTTGACTTCGGCATGATAGGGTCTTGTCCTCATTTGTGTGATTGCATGCATTTTTACATCAGTGCAAGCTTGATCTCTTGGGCTATCAATGCACCATGATTGGCTCGGAGATCGAGGGCCATGCTTCCCTGAGTTCAAAGCGTGATGGGAAACATGACCATGCTCACATTGCCTGAAATCCCATCCATTATTACTGTCTGTCTTCTATTGCTGTCAAAACGTCCTCTTGCAGGAATCTTCTGCCGACGGCGCATTCCAATGCGACCGGCCATGTTGTGAATGGCCCGATAACCCCAACAGCAGCCGATGGAAATTACATTTGGCTGGTGGGATTTGCGCCAGCCGTGGTTATTCTCCAGCATGCAAATGAACCTGTCCTAGGGCTTTGGCAATTTTCAGGAGAGACAAGGCAGTATAAACAGGAGGCGGCAGTGG
>NW_021035029.1:0-28970 GCF_004153795.1 Camellia sinensis
TATTTTTAACCCAATAAATATAATCATAGAAAAAAAAATATGCATATCGGTAAGTTTTTTTCAAATTGTACAAAAAATAAAAAAATTCACAGTTCCGGTTACCGCAACCGTTACGCTATGGCCTTTACACCCCGCAACCGCAACCGTACCACCGCCACCGTTACGACGACCGCAACCGCTTTTCAGAACCTTGGTGAGGTATCACCTAACTATGAGTTCACCTTTATTCTACTTTATCTTCTCTTAATGAACCTGTGTTCAAGTGTGTAATGTACACCTATTTCTTTTAGTTTGTAGCTGCAGAAGGTGATACTTTTGAAACAGGGACAAAAATAGCAATCATTTTGAAGTCAGGTGAAGGTGTAAGCCATGTAGCTCCATCGTCGACCAACGCTGAGCCAGCTCCTTCAGAAAAGAAGGCAGACAAGCAAGAGCATACCACAGAAACTCCTGTTCTTAAGGAGGCACCCAAGGAGAAGCCTAAGGCACCTCCACTACCTCCATCTAGACCTCGGCCACAGAACCTCAACTTCCTCCAAAGGAAAGGGAAAGAAGAGTAAGCATCATGATCCCTGATAATTAACTAATTGTGCTGTAAAGGTTTCATTTTTAGGTTTAAACAATATCCACTTGTTTTTCTTTCTTTTTTTAAAAAAAGTTACACGAAAAATAGTAGAAACAATTTTCTGTTTCACCAAATGTTCAGGTTCCAATGACAAGACTCAAGAACGTTTAAAAGACTCTCAGAATACTTTTGCGTTGCTGACTACTTTCAATGAAGTTGATATGTAAGTGTTTATTTATTTATTAATTACACTAAAATGTTGATTAAATATTGCCGCCCTTCATTAACCAAGGTGCATGATCTTTCTCATGGTCTCTTGGTGATTCCTAGACATATTTCATCCCCAAATCTGTACTTTAGGGTAAAATTGCATTGTGAAACATTATTTGCATGATTCATCAAGGAGTTTCAATTTTCATCACGAAGTGTAATGTGCATTCCTTGCCCCGTATAGTTTGATTCAATTGACTTAAATGTTTATTTTGTTTTCCCTTGTGGCAATTTCCTTATATAATTCAAGGCTAATTTGATGAAGCTTCGTTCTGATTACAAAGATGTTTTCGTTGAGAAGCATGGAGTGAAGTTAGGACTTATGTCAGGATTTGTTAAAGTATGTGTTTGTCATTTGCGGTGATTCCCCACCTTATATACAATTACAAATGTGCGTTTGTGCTTCAATTATTCAATTTTCATCAACAACTCCTCATTTTCTTTCAGCTGCTGTTAGTGGCCTCCAGAATCAGCCTATCATTAATGTTGTCATTAACGAGGATGATGACATCATTTATAGAGATTACATTGATATTAGTATTGCTATTGGTACATTGAAGGTTAGTCATTTATCTAAATGATGCAGAGGCCTTGTGATTAAAAGTGATGGAACTTTTAAAGTGTCCAATGATAACTATTGCTTTTAATGCCATTTAAATATACAAAATGATAGTTCGCTTCTGAAAGTTACTGGTGTTACTATCTTTAGTATGAATGATATTAAACCACTCTCAGTGCTAGTACTTGATGGGCTCATCTTCTCCTCATCTTTAGTATGAATGAATTAGTTGCCATTTTTGCCCTTATTTCTCACATTAAAAAGGCTTTCTTTTCCTCTCCTTTATCTTTCCCAAACAAGAAGAGAGGATAATCCATCATCTTCTCCTCATCTCTCCTAAACCAACATAGCACAGAGACCAGTACCACTATCCTATCTTTTCTTCTCTCTCCTACCTAATCATTTTTGTTCTTTTCACACCTAGTTTACCAAACTCACAAGTGTTCTGACCAATTACAATTCTTCTAGTTTTTGGGCCATCATGCAGTAAGTTTCAACAAAAAACTGAATTTCTTTAATGTGTGCATTCTTCTTCAGAGTTTATGGTTAAACTTGAAAAGGGAGAAGTTTTAATGACAAACTTAATATAGTTCAAAAAACAGAAAACTGATTCACTAATTGAAACTTTGCATCATATTATATATGGAAGTAGTTCGTTGGAAAATGTTACGGTTCACTGAATTTCACTCCGAGATTGATCCTCTGTGAATACAAGGTATCTGCTTGAACTTCAATTTCTTAGGTTGACTAACTTGAGAAGAAAGTGAAAGTCAAGCTAACTTATATACCTTTCAGTGTCATATTAACATCTTTTGAATCTAGAGCCTAATTTCCATTTATGAAAACTTATTCCTTACAAACTCTTTTTCAAACCGGTTGACTCACTAAAATTGTCAAACGGGGTTAGATGTCAACGAAACTTGACACACACAACATACTAGACACAAATGACTTGTAGGAGAAAACGGAACTCAAAACCGATTTCCGGTTTTGAATCTATAGCCTGATTTCTGTTTATGAAAACTTATTCCTTACAAACTCTTTTACGAACTAGTTGACACTAAAATGGTAAAACGGCATCGGATGTCAATGAAACTTGACACACACAACTAATTAGGCACAAATGATTTGTAGGAGAAGACGGAACTCGAAACCAATACCCGATTTTGAATTTGGAGCCAAATTTCCGTTCTTG
Source organism: Camellia sinensis (assembly GCF_004153795.1). NCBI lineage: Eukaryota > Viridiplantae > Streptophyta > Magnoliopsida > Ericales > Theaceae > Camellia > Camellia sinensis. The sequence goes on from NW_021035029.1 coordinate 2,590, forward strand.
AAAACTTGTCGAAATAAACTTTTTTTCGAACTGATTGATACAATAAAATGCTCAAGCGGCGTTGGATGCCAACGAAACTTGACACACGACTAATTAGGCACAAATGACTTGTAGAAAAATACGGGACTTGAAACCAATTCCGGGTTTTGAATCTAAAGCCAAATTTCCGTTCTTGAAAACTTGTCCTTTATAAACTCTTTTTTGAACCAGTTGACACACTAAAATGCTCAAACGGCGTCGGATGTCAACGAAACTTGACACATACGACTAACTAGGCACAAATGACTTGTAGGAAAATACAAGACGAGAAACCAATTCCCAATTTTGAATTTTGAGCCAAATTTCCATTCGTGAAAACTTGTCCTTTATAAACTCTTTTTTGAACCGGTTGATACACTAAAATACTCGAACGGCATCGGATGTCAACGAAACTAGACACACACGACTAATTAGGAACAAATGACTTGTAGGAAAAGACAGGACTCAAAACCAATTCCCGGTTTTGAATCTAGAGCCAAATTTCCGTTCTTGAAAACTTGTCCTTTACAAACCTTTTCTCAAACCGGTTGACACACTAAAATGCTCAAACAGTGTTGGATGTCAACGAAACTTGACAAACTTGACTAACTAGGCACAAATGACTTGTAGGAAAACCGCATAACAATTCATTCTTGTGTGTAGCACGTCGGGCCATGTCTCCCAAACGATCATAGTACGGTCGCTCATCTAATATAAAATCAATCGGTAACGGGACTTGAAACCAATTCCCGGTTTTGAATCTTGAGCCAAATTTCCATTCGTGAAAACTTATCTTTTTCAATTTTTTTTTTTTTGAACAGGTTGACACTAAAATGCTCAAATGGCGTCGGATGTCAACGAAATTTGACACACTTGACTAACTAGGCACAAATAACTTGTACGAAAAGAAGGAACTCGAAATCAGTTCCGGTTTTGAATCTAGGGCCAAATTCCCGTTCGTGAAAACAAGTCCTTTAGAAACTCTTTTCATCTTTTGTGTTTATTCGATTATTGTTAGATTATAGCACAATGTGTACAATCACTACCTTGGAGTTTGTGATTATATCTTCGCATATCGATATTGGAGTTTACAATCTTATTTATTTATTTATTTTTTGAAATAAATATAAAATGTTTTACATTTTCTGTAAGCTTGAAATTAATTATGTCGTAAATGATGAATTTTTTTTTTGTTTCTTTTTGCAGATGCAACCCTTTTGAGTACGTGATGATATCTTCACATATCGATATTGGAGCTTATTATTGATATCAAAATATGCTATAATATATATATATATATTTTTGTATTGTCGATACTAAAAATTTAAGTTATTGAATATAAAAAATTATTAGTATAGTTGGAGGTTGTTCTATATATTTTTCTAAAGAATATTTAGTTCACAATTGTTACAGAGTATGTATATATTATTCTTGGTATATGATTTTGTGAATGTGAATTTGGATGTGGATGTGGATTTTGATGTGGTTGTATTTTATTTTAAAAAATATTAATAATTTGTACAGGGAATGAATTAATAAAATATATACTGATTTTATTAAAATAATTTTATTGCGACAATAATAAACCGTCGCTAATGTAATCATCATTTCCTTACATTTTTTTAGCGACGGGTTAACTTGTCACCATATACATATTAGTTGAAATCTTTTGCGACGGTTTAACTGTTGCCAATATGGTATTAACTTAATACTATTCTTTTGGCGACGTTTTAGACCATCGCTAATAATACTTTTTGTGACGGCAAATACCGTTGCTAAAAAAGGTTTTTTGCGACGGCAATCAACATCATCACTAAAAATGTCATTTTTTTCCCTTTTTTTGTGTTAGGCGAAACCGTCGCAAAAATTATTGATTAGCCGTCGCTACAAGAATGGCAAATACTTTTTGTCACGCCTTTTTCCGCCACCCCCCATTTTCCGTCATTGCTTCGTCGCAAAAAGTCTTTTGCGACGATATATGGACCTTTTGCGATGTTTGAGACCGTCGCAAAAAGTCCGGTTTTTAGTTGTGAAAGAACATCTCTTTATCAGCCGTCATGGTTGCAAACACAACAACAACGAGGCGAAGGGAAGAGAAGGCGAAGGAGCAATCTGAGAAAAGTCATGTCCTTGCACTGTTGGGTTCCCAACTAATCAATCATCAAACCTAACAACTTGACTTGGCAAAAAAAAAAAAAAAAAACTACTTTGAATGTAGCAAACAGACATTGAAATGTAAAAATATGGAATATAAATTTGTGATCTATATTATATTTGAGAAGTAATTGTCTCTTTCTTTAAGTAATTAGTTTGGGTATATTATTGTTGTTATGGTGAATGATTGCCGACAGTGATTCACCTCTTCTCTTTTTTTTTTTAGAAGAAAGAAAAGAGAGTAAATGATAGTAAGCAATGAAGCCCTTCAATTTTACTTTTCCTTTAATGTCTCTTACCCGCGCTTCTCAATTCAGATAGGTTTAGCCAAATTAAGGGTTGTCTATACTCATTCCAAATTAAAGAATTGCCGCAAGTCCCTGTTTTGGGAAAGTAATCTTGCTTCACCGCCAACTCTTATAAATGAAAGTTTTTTTTTCACACGGCCTAGCTGATAGTAGGAGCATGGAAGCTGAATTGCAAGGTTCAACAATGGCTGCTATATTTGAAATGCTGTTTTTGTTGTATTTGCATTAATGAGTTTTACATCAATCATGTTTTGTCTAATAAATAGCTAATGTATCAGGTTAGTAAGAGTGTTGGGAGAATGAACAGAATTAGAGAGTAAGAAGTGTGTTTCTTCCCTCTTCAGTGTATTCTAAAATATTTGAGTGAATAAGTCTATTTTTTAGATAATAATCATCTCTCTTGTATTTGTTTTCGTGAACCACACACATAAGTGATTTGCATCCACACAACCACCAACAAGTCCAAACTTTAATTCAGTTGCACACTGTGACATGCTCCTACATATTTTATTATGGCATGATAATTTATGTGAAAGTTACAAAATTATATACATATATATATAATTAATGTTCATATATTGAAAATAGAGAAAAAGATAATAAAAGAGAATTTTTGAAATAAAAAAATACAATAAAAAATTAAAAAAAATGAATAATTAGATGAAAAATTGTGTTACTATAGAAAGTAGAGTTTTGCAATTTCAATTTCTGTAAAATCTTAATTATCTCCTTAAAGTCATTCATAATTTGTATTTTGTTTTGACCAAATAGGGTCATAATTTGATGATGTAAATTTTGAGACGAAACGTGTAGAGGGAAAAGATGAGGTGATTTTCCTCCTTTAATCTCATTTTGTAGTCATGGATTCTTTTAAAGACCTAAATAATGGAGTAACAGGAAAGGGAGGGGGGGAATGAATCACTTTGTTTGGTTAGAGTTTTTTAAAAATATTTTTCAAAAAATTCTATTTTCTTATTTTTTGTGTTTTTTTTGTTTTTACTGAATTTTTTTTACTTTTTAGACATACCTAACATAAATATACTTAAAAAGTAAAAAAAATGTGAATTTTTTTTTAAAAAATTCACTAAATATAAAAAATACAAAAAAAATACGAGAATTCAGTACATTTTTTTTGTATTTTTATGTATTTATTAATTTTTTAAAATATTTTTTCACAAATTTTTTACTTTTTACATACATCTAAATAAGGTGCATCTAAAAAAGTTAAAAAAATGTTTAAAATTTTAAAAATATTCACTAGAAACAAAAAAAATACGAAAACAAAAAAATTCAATTTTCAAAAAACTTAATTCAAAAAACTCAAACCAAACATACTGATTAGTACTTAACCAGAAATATAAGGATTGATTGTTACAATTTTATATATAAGGATTAAAGTGAGATTCTGTGTAAAGCGTAAGAGTATAAAATATAATTTACCCAAAAGCTTATATAAACAAAATGGCTTTTTAGATTGAGTTTGACAATATTTTTTTTAAATATGTAAAAAAAAAATAATAATAATAATAAATGCAACAATTTACGAAAATATACCGACTTTTTTTTGTTGTTGTTGTTGTTGTATTTTTTAATATTTTTGTGTATAATAAAGAGAAATTTATACCTGAAAGTCTCGTAATCTTGCATACTTATCAGTTTTGTTTTTTTATGTTTTTTTATTTTTTATGATCACACAAGTCCTATTGTTTTCAAAAAGTATTTCATGAGATCTTTTTAGATTTATTTTTTATCATATCAATATTTTTTTACTTTTTTCTCAAATGTGACAATCCAATGTGACGGATATAATGTGACATTGGATATATTTAAAAGATCTGTTAAAAAATTCTTAGTATACTTTTTCTAAATGTAATATTTAAAAAAAAAAACTCATTAATATACTTTTTCCAAATATAACATTTGAATATAATATTTCAACAAACAATAACAATTAAAGAAATTATAATGATAAATGAGTCATAACATCTAAAATGACTAAAAATGAATCACCAAAAAAAATATGTAACCCTATATGGATCACAAGGTTATTGGTCAATCTCTCTTTAATAAATTTTTAATTTTCTTTTATAAAATACGACTGCATTTTACACAACTGTGCTGTAAAAAAAACTATGGTTTATGGATAGCCACTCACGATTTGTCACACGTAAATATATTCAACAATCACAATAAAATTTTTCCTTCCAACACCTCCTCTCTGTTTTTTTCTATCTTTTTATTTTTATTTATTTATTTACTTTCATAGCCACCGCTCCGACCACCATTCCCCTACACACCACCACAAAAAGTAAACAAATCAAAAATAAAAAAATAAAAAAATAAATCAAACCAAACCAAATCAAAAATCATCGTCCTGACAAATATATTTTGGATTGAACACCAGCAAGAAGAATATAAAGTTTTAGCACCATCATCAGTAGCCATTCATTGAAAACTCAATACAGATTGTCTATTTGGTTTAATTGGAACTGGATTTCTATTTTTAATTGTGATGGTGATGGTAGGTTCAAATAAGAAGATTCTAAACAAGATGTGGCAGCAATTGTCAACCATGGGATCAGTGTCGGCGTCGACGGTAATTGGGTCTTCCATCTGATCGTTACGGCAATTGGGTCTTCCATCTTTATTGCTGACAAAATAAAATAAAAATTGGGTCTTCCATCTGATCATCTTCCATTAATGACCATGGATTTTAGAGGTTATGGATTCAGTTAAACGGTTTGAGTCGGGATTTGTGACTCGCGAGGTTCCATGAGGTATGAGTTTGTGGTATGAGGACCCTCAATATCTTATTTTTCCATATTTTTCTACATGAGTTTTAATTCGGATTCGCTTTAATGATTTAAATTATCTACCTCGTATGTCCCATAAGGAAAGTCATTCATGCAAAAAATTAACTTCATCGGACAATTATAAATATATGAACAATTACATTTTATTTTATAAAACAAAATGTGATTGTTTTCGTGTTTATAATTGTTAGATAAAATTAATTTTTTACATGAATAGCCTTTATTACGAGATCTACAAAATAGATGATTCGAATCATCAATTCAAGTTCAAATTAAAATCCATAAAAAATATTAAAAAAAATATGAAGAGATAAATTATGAAAGAGAGCTGATCCCTTAGAAAAGGTACATCAGGAGAGAAGAAAACAAGATGTGAATTCCACTTGGTATTGCTAATATGGCCCATTTCGATTGGATGTCCATAAACATTATCCGTAAACAATTTAATCTCTTATAGAAATTTATACTTTTAAAGTATTTCTAAATTAAGTAATTTAAAAAAAAATTGATTAAAATATAATAAATAAATAAATAAACTAAAACTAAAATATTGTTCCGACAATGCAGGTTGTGAATTCCTCAACCGAAATAGTAACGCACACCATTGTAGATCAATTGGAAGTTCAATATTCTCTGTTTCGCACTGCTCTGCAATCTCGCGATCCACTGGATCTCAAGCTTTTCTCCCTCAATCATCAAAAATAATTACTAGACCGCGTGTAGTACAGTTTTAAAATTTCAATTTCAACATTGACATGGCATTTTTTTTGACAGTACATTTGAATTATAAATTTGGGTCAAATTTGAAAAGACAAAAAGTAGGAGATATGTAAATAAGAGAAAATGATATACAAGTTTATTTTTTAAATTTATTTTCTAAATTTAATGATATGTAAGTGATATGATTAGTTGTTGATTAGAGAAGACATGAGAGGAAGTATTTGGTTAGGGGATTTGGAAAAGAATTTGAAAATGAAAATGAAAAAAATATGTAAAATTAGGTGAAATATAGATATATTTTATTCACATTTCACTTATCTTTTCTCTTTTTCTTTCCAAATCTGTTCCTAAATCTCCCAATCGAACACAACGTTAATATCCTAATTAATTCCGACATCACTAGGTTGAAAATTAGTTCTAATTTTTGGTTTTGAATAGCAATATTCGTAAATAAAATAAAATTATATTTCACTTATTTTTTTCTCCTTTCCGTTCAAAATTTCTATTCAAATCCATAAAAAGTGAAATGTAATTTATTTCATTTTCATTTTACCTATTTCTTGTATTTTCCTTCCAAATGCCTAACAAAAAATTTATAGTCCAACCACAGCCTAATCAATATTATTATGGGCATGGCTTGCCTCCAGTAGACTGACGGTGTTGTTGGGTCTGTAGGACCTATCATAGAATTTTTTTTAATAATTCGAACTGTTGAATGTGTAAAACTCGTTGAGTACTTTATCTCTATAAAAAATTACGTTGATCAGATATTAATAGCTACATGATTGGATTAGATTTTTGTCAATAATTTACTTTGAAAATTATATTTGCTGTTGATAGAAATTTTATCCGATCAAGTAGCTATCGATATTCGATCAATGTGATTTTTTACAAGAATAAAGTACTCAACAAGCTTTACATATTGCACGATTCGAATTATCAAAACAAAACCCATAACAAGCCCCCACGAACCTAACAATACGCTGCAATCCGATCCCGGACCATAAAGAAGCCAGGCCCTATTATTATTTCATGGCCTCACAGCCTTTTGGACCAACTGGAAGCTATTATACTTGCCTTGCTTGCTCACCATCCACTGGATCAGAAGACTTTCTCCCTCAATCATAAAAAATAACTATTAGATCTCAGGTAAGTTATTTATTTATTTTGGCCTTGTTTTTGAAGTTGTCACAGAAAAATTAAATCCATAAATGATTTTAATGTTTGGCACATGACCCATCATAACTTTGTGGAGATATAGCCAGATTTTATAACTTTCTTAATTTAATTTGTCATTATTTTCTTTGCTCATTTGGGTTTGTCTACTTTGAGGTTATATAAAATTTTGGATAAATTTAGGGCTAGTTTGGCATGTACTAAATAAGTCAAAAAGTCAAAAAGTCACTATCTTATTTAAGTCACATCATCTTATTTAAATCACATCACTTCTCTAACACATCACATCAAACCCAACCCAAACCCAATCCAAACCTACCAATAAGTCAAAAAGTGCACTTTTTTAGAACATCCCAAACCAACCCTTAATTTTATACTCTTACACTTTACGTCTAATGTCACTTTCACTTGTATACTAGTTCACTATTACATGGTTTTTGTATAATAATGGCCTTGTACAAATGAGTTCAGCAAAATTTGGATTAATTATCTACTAGTCCCCTTAAGGAGATTTAAATACAAATAAATCTTATTGTCTTTGTGAATATACTAATAATTTTTATGATATTTATGTTGTCCTCTTTCTATTTTCATCTATTGAATTGTTTCATCATCTTTTCTATTTTTTTTATCTCCCTCTTTCCGAAAGTTTCACACCATTATTTCCAACCACACCACCACTACTGTTGCCAATCGCTGCCACCATCGCTGACCATGCACCTTAAAACATATGTAAAATATCATTTTTTTTTTTTGGATGTATCTATTCAAATACATAAAACATGCAGCTTAAAACGAAAATTCATACCTTTTGTTTTCTTCCAACAATGCTAATAAAATATCTGCTAAACAATCATGATTGAATAATTCAAATTTAACCAATTTTCTTAATTCATCAAACGGTGGTGCTACATGTATCAATTAGTGTACTAACTAGTATACTAACACTAGTTATGACATTATTATTGATCCCACTCATTAATTACATCACAAATATAAAAAATCTCTTAAATTATGCTACATCATCAATTGATATACTAGTTAGTGTACAAATTTGTGCATATAGAATTATTCTTTATCAAAGAAATAAGTCAAAGGTTCAAATATAAAACTGCAAATACATAACGCTTGCCGCCACCAATAATGGATAATGCCATGGTACGTGCCCCTCAAAAATTGTGTGCTGTATGTATCATTATTATACATTTTTGTAATATTTATTACACATTTTTGTGACAAATATTATATATTTTTCTTGATAGAATTACGACAATTTGTGATTAATTTATGCACTTTGTGATATTGTTAAGCATTTTTTGGTTAAGAAAGTTTGAATAAAAAAATTTGTAACATTATCACAAAATGTGTAACTTTATTTCTGAACAGAAATTGTCGTAATTGTATCTAAAAAAATATATAACATTTGTCACAAAAATACGTAATATACACTTCAAAAATATATAGCATTGTATATATGATACACACTTTTTGAAGAGTGTGTACCATAGAAATTTTCAGGTATATATATTGGTGTCCTAACAGAGAAATTATTGTTATGAAATCGTGAAGGAGAATGTAAAACACATTTAACCAAAAGTACAAAGAGGACAAGTCTTTAGAAACTCAAAAGAAACTAGAAATCAAATTACATCCTTTGCCACTCGCTCTTTTCTAATGTGATGGTCCATCACCAGAACTACACTGCCATGGCCTGCCAAGTATGTAAAAATAAAATAAAGCTAATCTTGGTGAAACGAGCTATGAAAAAAATAAACAAAAATTAAAAGCAAATCAACTATCAACTAGCCAAAAAAACAAAAATTAAAGTTGTCAGTTGAAAAAGTCATTCATATGTATGTGCTTCACATCAAGTTGTTGCAGAGCCCCAAATTTGTTGATTATTATAGCGACAATGCTAGGTAACTCAAATTTTTGTGGTTCAAATAGCTCAAATCATTCAAAACGATGTCGTTTTGACAGATTTTGAGTGTAAAACGACGTCGTTTTGATAGATTTGAGCCATTTAAACTACAAAATTTTGAGTTACCAAACATTTTCTTTATTTCTAGTTTGAACTTGAATTACATGAGTTTTTTGGTTGGGGTATAAAAAAAATTGAGAAGTATAAAAAATATAACCATGAGGACTAGCTAGAGAGAGTGAAGTAGAAATTGGGAAACTACAATGTTAGAAGTTTGACATCACTGATTCTTGCTGCAATTCTTTTATCATTTTTATTGTTAATTAATTTGATCATAGACAATGATAACCCGTAGATGTGGAGTCGCTTCATTACATTGTCAATGGCGAAAACCATTTCCCTCTGGTGCTCTTCTGTCCAGCATCTTTTTCAGTATAACTCAAGGAAACATGTATGTTCTGAATCTCACCCCCACAATTACCAACCACAGTTTTGACCTTGCTGTCTACTTGACCAATTTGCTACACATTTTTCATGTATGAAGGCATTCTTTGTGCACCTACATTCTGACTTCACAGCATCTTCCTCGCTTATTCCAAGAAAACAAAATTTACAAACTGCTTCCTCTTCAGCAATCACTATACGCCGAGGACCCAAATTAGATAGAGATCAAATTAAATGGATGATTATTATTGATAAATAAAATACCCAATACAATTTAGTCACAGTAAAATAAATTTTTACACTATGTTTGGGAACTTAGGAGAGAAAAGAAAAGAAATGATTACTTAAGTTATAAGAGAAAAGAAAAGAAAAGAAATGATTGTGATTTCTCTCCTCTTTGTTTGGATAATGAAGAAATAAAATAAAAGAAATGATTGTGATTTCTCTCATTCTTGTTTGGTTAAATTTCATTAAGAAAAAAGAAAAGAAATTATTTATGTTATATTACTAAAATAAACTTTTTATATTTTCAATCATTTTATTCTTTATTTTTATAGGAGACAAAAATGGTATTATGAAATAGTGGTTTCTTTTCTTCCAATGCTCTCCATTTTGTGAAAAATTGAAAATGAGGCTTATAAGAGAAATGAGTTTCTCTCCATTTCTTGTTTTTCTTCCCATTTCTCTTCACTCAAGTTATCGAAAATAGTAAAAAGAAATATATTTCTCTCGCATTTCTTTCTTTCTCTCCAAATGCACTCCAATCCAAACATAGTGTTAATGTTACAGACGAATTGAATCCTGGTATGAAAAGTAAGATGTTATGTGCATATTTTATGTATTTGAGGATCTTGTTTTCTCTGTAGAACCTCTGAGTATCAAGGTAAAATATTTGGTTCCCATGCACATCTGCGTCTGTTTAAATACTTGGGCTTTTGTCGGTCGCTGCCCCCGGACTGAACGAAGAAAAAAATTTAGCAGTGTTTTTGTTTCAATACACATACATATATAATTTTCGTATTTTTTGGAACAAATTATTGGGTTCCTTACATCTTATCTTTGTTTATTTTAGAACCTTATGTTTTTAATTTACTTCTCAATTTTGACCTTTAATTTTAATTTTGTGTCAATTAGAGTCCAATTGATAATATTGTTCAATGTTTTTTTATGAAAAAATTATACTAATTTAGTTTGAGTTAACTCATTGAGGTTAGTAAGTTCATAATTTTGCTCTTAAAAATATAATATACGACAGCTATGTTGGGCATTTCTAACAAAAACATTTAATTGCTATAATCAATTGGATCAAATTGAAAGATAAACTTCAAAATTTTAAGGTCAAAATAGATTATTAAATTACAAAAAACCAAAAATAATACAAGAATCAAATATAACGGAATTGCCTGTCATAAATTGAGCCCTAAAGTTTTATGAATTGATGATACCAAAATAGGGCTGTTAAAAAAATAGATTAACCGATTAATCAATATAACTGAACATATTTTTATATGCAAAATAAAATATGGAACAAATTAAATATTTTATTGGAAATATTTTTATTTTTTTATTTGGGAATAGAATTTAAATCTATATATGACAAATAAAGAGGAGAATGGTTGGGCCTTTCAAATTTCCAGACTTAGATCATAACATTTTTAATTTATAAAAGAGGAATATAAAATCTCACTTTCTAAACTCATCGACATGTAAGAGATGATTGATTGTAATTTAAAAGGGTCAAGCTTCTGTCCAGTCCGGGATCGGACTGAACCGTGCTGTTTGGGCCCGGAGGACTCACGAGGATCCCGTATTTGAAAATCTGAAACCGTTTAATGTGTAGACTCGTCGAGTACTACATGCTTGTGAAAAATCACATTGATGGATATCGAATAGCATGTGATCTAAAATCAGTTTTTTTGTATAAAAAAAAATGGACGGTGTAAAAATTAACAGTTGATAAAAAACTGTTTTGTTCCATAGCTATGAATACCGTCAACGTGATCTTTTAACAAGCATATAGTACTCGACAAGTTCTACACATTAACGGTTAAGATTATCAGAAACGGGACCGTGGTGGGCCCTCCACGGGCCCACAGCACGGTCCCTACTCCGATCCTGGACTGGACAAAGCCGTGGCCATTATAAATATTGTAAATAAATTTTATAGACTCACATAAATGAATTTAAAGAAGTGAGTCTCTTTGTTAGAATAGTACTAAATCTTTATTTCTTAGTAATTTTTTGTTTTCTTTGAACTAGTAAATAAGGAGTGTGTTTGTTTTGAGGGATTATTCCTTGTATTGGATTATTAAGTCCATTCCGATTTAATCAAGTCCATTATTTGATTCAATTTTTTTCTCGGAATTAATAGTCCCTTTTGAACTATTAGTCTTATCATATGAAGTGATTTTGTATCCCTAAGGGGAGGCGGTTAGATTATTTCCATGGGAATTGTGAAATGTTCTATTTTACCCTCATGCTATTACTTAATAAACAATTGAAAAATGGTGAAATAGTTTTTGAAACATTTATAAATTATTTTTGTGTTGCTGATTTAAAATTATATATTAAAGAAAATATAAATTATGAATTATAAATTATAAATTAAAATTTAATTAAAAATATAATTAAAAATTATGGCCTTATAATTTTTTTAGTGTTGGTTAAAAAAAATTAAATTTATATATTAAAAAAATTATTTTTTAAGTGTGTTTAATTTAAAATTAATATTAAATAAAAACATAATTTAATAAATTTAATTAAATTAAAATAATAAATTAAAAATTATGGCCTTATAAATTAAATTTTTTTTTAGATGTTGTTAAAAATTAAATTTATATATTAATAAAAATTAATTTTTTAGTGTTGTTAATTTAAAATTTATATATTAAATAAAAAATATAAATTATAAATTAATTAATTGAAAATATAAATTAAAAATTATGGTCTTATAAAATTAAAATTTTTAGTGTTGTTGGAATTATAGAATTTATACGATTATGATTACAAATTTAAATTATACTATTCAAATAAAAAATTAATAATTACAAAGGGTAAAAATAGTCTTGTTGAACATTTATCCTTATTCAGTCTGTCCAACCAAACATTGGATCTTACCTAAAAATATTCAATCAACATCTAATCCCATGACTAAACAAATAATAGGATACAAATCTAGTCGCAACCAAAATAGTCCAGGGACAATGTATCCAGGAACTAACAGTTCGTGGATTACAATCTCCCTTTATCTACTCCGTCCAACAACACACCCAAGGAGTTCTGTGTTTTTCAGAGATTTTGATCTGTCTTCTAGGAATGTTTTTGGTAAATTGTTAAAATAATAAAAAGTCAAATTATTACAAAAAAAACTCATATTTTTTTAGGAAAAATTTATTAGGAAATCCTTTTTGAAGTACTGTATCCTAGTTAGTCCTAATAATTCTTGTTATTTCAATAAATTTGCTATTATTTAAATATTTAATCTACAAATCATAATTATCATATTATGGTATTTTATGTACAATTTTACCTTTACAAATATTTTTTAAAATAACTTAGCAATTTGGTGAAGTGAATATTCATATTTTACAAATATATGATGTTCTTATTAACGGTGTGAATGTTCCACATCACAAAACATTTGCATTGTCATGTGAAATATTATTATTCATGGTATTTTGAAAACTGTCACTCATACTACTTATTAGAAGTCATAAAAATAATAATTTATATTAAAGTGAAATATATATAGGTAAAAGGAGAATTTATGAATAATATGTTTATAAATCTTTTTACATTTTTTTCATAAAAAAAAAAAATACTAAAAAAACAATGGGGCATTTACACCAAATTCTAATTTATGAAGCTTATACTCCATTAATCTAATTAAGATATTTTGGACCTTTAAGTGCCATTAAATTTTTAATAGTCGAAATTTACCTTTCAAACAATGATTATTCATTATTTTTATGATATCTCTAAAGGAACACGATTGATTGATATTTTTATTTTGATTTTCAAACTTTAAAATATCACTTTTAATTGAAAAAACTTTATAAAAAAAAAACTAATATTTTTTTTTGAAAAATTGAATTATTTTTTTGTGCAAAATAAATTTTTGTTGCCATAAAGGTAAAGGATAAAGGAAATGAATAATGAAACATTGATGTGCAGAAAAAAAAAAAAAAAAACCTTTAAAATGAAAAAACTGATAAGTTCTTAATTTTAAAACTAAAAAGAACATGTTACCATATCTAGATTTTATTGAATAGTTGAATCAAACCAATAAGTAAAACCAAACAACAAAAACGTTTAATATTATGCTCCGTTTTTTTTTTATCAGTTAGTAAAACAATTATCCTGAAATATTACTATGCAAAACTGATAATTATTGCTTAGTTTTAAAATTGAAAACATTGATAATATTATGAGTTTTATTAAATAAGACTTATAGTTTAAAATTCTTAAATAAGATCTGAACTAACCTAAACATTTATAAATAGATTTTTAGTAATTAATTCAAAAAAAAATTATCAACACTTGTACGGAAACAAATGCGAACTAATGTGAGCAACGCCAAAGTAGTAGAAAAGCAATTTGACTTACATCAGACTGTGCTCCGTTCAGTTGTCCACGAAGATGAAGGGCGTTCCCTAGGGGGCAATCTGGCCGACTCGGCCGGGCCGGGACTATATTGGGCTTGCGAGCTCCGTCAAAAATTCGGGCTGGCTGGGCTATGCAGCCCGGCCACGGGCAAAACCACTGGCAAGGCCAGGCCTATGGATATCCGAGCCTTGAGCGGGCAATGGGCCAAGCTTGACCCGACCCAATGGGCTTGGGTGGGGAATAATCATTTTTTTTCCCTACCAAAATTTTATATTTTCTGTTAAAAATACACTAGGGGCTTAGGCGGGTCGAGCGGGCTAGCTTCAGGGCAAGGCCCTTAATGCGGGCCAATGGACTGGGCACAGGCGGGGCCCATGGGGCCCAGGCCGGGCTCAAAAACAATGGCCCAGGCCCCTAACGAACGGGGCTCGGGCTGAAGTCGGCCTGAGTCCAAACGGGCCTATAAACGGGCTAGGCCCATCTCGGGCGCGGGTAGGCTTCGAGCCGCCCATGGACGGTGGGCAATTTTTACACCCTAGGCTCCATCATAAGGACTCATTATAAAAAAAGGTAAAACTGTATGGGGTGGAAATTCCCACCTCTCAGCATAAATCCCCTTCTCAAAAACATTGTTAGATTTTTTTATATTTAAAATTTCAATATAATCTCATCAAATTTTAAATTTATAAATTGTAAAAATATATACGTCATAAATGTTTAACCAAGTAATATCTCCCTAAACATTTAGGCCTTATTTGTCATAATCTAAAAAAACAAAAGCAAATATCCTATTTAAGTCAGCATCATGTAACACCTTTCACAATTCGACATAATGAAATCTTACATAGGATCCATAACTCATAAGGAATAATACGTTTTTATTCATCAAAGTCTTTCTTACAAATGATAGCACATGTTAATAACAAAAGAATGCCTTGGGCTTTACATCTTTTCCCAAGTATAACTTGGTTACAAACAAAAGAAGAGTAGTAACTCTTTACATTTATAAAGCCCTCGGCTTTGATTTAACATGTATCACCAAAAAACCTCAAAAAATAACAAAACGCGAGCCTAACTCCTAAACCTCGCATCTAAGACCTTGGAGGTGGCATGTCCCCTGAACCTGAAAATGATATCCAAGGAAGGGTGACAAAGCCCAGTAGAAGCCTACGTCTAAACCAAATATGAGAAATAACTAAAACGATTAACATCCGATAAATGTTTACACATGTAAACCAACGACATCCTTTCTATAACGAACCAACATTTACAACAATATTCAAATCGCATTTCCATTTATTTATCTAATCCCAGTTCATTTAAATGGATCATTATTTATCTTAACACAATCACGATGAGACCTACAACTCACATTATCAACATTTAATCATCAATTCATTCAAACATATTTAATGATTTCGGGACTTTCACCTTAGACACTCCGGGCAACCTTAGTTATCAATGGAGTCCATCCCCTATCTCAACATCCCAACCATGGAGTACATCCCCTTTCTCATCCCAAACAAAATATATATGCAATGTATTTAAACACTTTGTTATTATACAATGAATCCAATTAAAGCACATTTCAATGTGTTAATCCAACTGTCATATTCAATTGATTAGTTTCAGTTTACCTAATATCATGCAGTTCTTACAACAATCATGGCATCCTCCACAATAACCCAAAACAGTTATTTCTAAACAGATTAATAAAAATTTATCAACAGATAAATTAACACTATTCCATAGGTAAGCGATTACAATCCAACTATACATTTATTAGAAAAACATTTTGCCCCCAATTTCTACCATCTCCAGACCCGAATTACATATTTCCACAATTAATTTCATTATTTTTGACAAATAATTTAATTAATCCCAATTAAAGCATTTTCCCCTTTTCTAAAATCAACCCAAAGGCTCAATTTTTTAATTATACACACATAACCCCATTTCAAGGACCCCACTTACAAAGGGACCAAAACTAAGAAACCCCTTTTAAACCATTTTAAATTTCATACCCTAACTTTCCAAAACTTCCAAAATCCCTACATTATACAAAAACCCAACATTATGTTAAAACTCCATAAAAAGGAGTAGATTTTAAGCGATCCTGGTCTATCCTCTCTTTATTTATTGTATTCCGGACTCGGTTCCGTGGATGTGTTGTTTGTCTCATTCTCTTTGAATCCTTTACTCCTTATTTTTGAGTTTTTAGGATGTATTGGGCAGGTTTGTTTAGGTTGGGTGTGTTTAGAAACCCATAATTGATGCCCAGATTTTGGCCTTCACGCTCGAGCGGCGCCCTTCACCACCCTTCTCTTTTAACATTTCATCCATTCAAAACAACTTAGGGTTCTTAGTTCCTTTGAAATCTAGTGCATCTTAACTCTATATCTCATTATCAAATGGGAGAGTGTCACTCAACGAGCTACCTTATGGAGTGTGTAAGATCTTACTTCAACACCTTCAAAGTTTAGGGTTTATCTTATCTTTCATCAACAAGCTTGAGGTAGGGATTTCTCTGAGTCATATACACATGTTTTTTGCTACATTGGTGTTTGAAATAAAAGTTTCTTGAAGCATTGGAGTTTGATTTAAAAATTTTGACTCAAAAGTGTAGGAGAGTTTTAGATGTGGGTCTCACAAAATCATTCCTTGTTTAACCATGAGATTTTCTTTATAAAACTTAAGAAAATATGATTTGAGGACTTCACACCAAGTAATGGAGAAATGCTTTGTCTTTGTTGAAAACCCTAGAAATTGGAGGGATTTGGAAAGTATGGAATGGGCTTATAGTGTTCTTGCTCTTCTTGTGATGAAAGAATGGATATGTGTAGGCTTCATGATGTGGTTTTACAATTGGCAATCAAATTGATATATATTTGAAATGAAGAAATATGTTTTAGAAACACATTGTTAAATATATGGTGATATAAAGGTTGTGAGAATAACAAATTATTGTGTACTATGGATTTGTGAGAACTATAAACCATTAGGAAATTAATGTTTAAAAGTATTACATGTAGTCTTGATGAGACTATGTTGTTAAGAATTGTGAATGTGAAATTGTAACTAAGTGTTACATGACATGTGGTTATCTTGGGGAAGAACATTGAAAAGAGTAATGGGGAATGCGTGATTGTTGACATTAGTGTAGAGATATTTGAAAATAGAGAAATGTTATGAGATATGGAAAATCATTGCATGCATACTCATTCAAAACTATTTTTATTATGCATTGTGAGTTTAGATTGAAGATATTTATTTCATGAAAGAAAGTGGTGTTATAATAAGAATTGTGGAATGTTGTATGGGGTAAATACGTTGGCAAGTCTGGATAGGGGGTGTAGTTGAACTTGATAAGTTTGGCCTGAGTGTCCATGATATATGACTAGAAACCTGCGCGGATAGGTGTCGAGCTTTCCGGTTAATGCCGGTAAAAATGACAATTTGGTAGTGCTTGTTGAGCCTACTTACAGACACCAAACTCAAGGGATTACCAGTGTCGTATTTACCGCCCTTATTGATTAAAAAGGAATTGGAAGTTTTGAAATTGATAAGATTCAAAAAATATTATTGAAAATATGGTGATTTTCAAGCGTGCATTGAAATAAAGTTTTCTTTATAATGACATTGCATGGCATCTCACCTTTGCATATGATATTGAGGAGTTTGCATAATTGTATATACATCTTAGATTCTCTAACTGGGCTATATGCTCAACGCCTACGGATTTTGGTGCATGTAAAGATGTGGTGATCCCGGCCAAGCTGAAAGGCGTGGATATGCTTTGTGAAGAGTGGTTGCTCTGTTATTTTGTTGTAAATTTTTGTAAGCCAAGGGTTAACCTGTATGGGTCCGAGAGACCATTTTGTGTAACCGGTCTTATGCCTTTGAAGATGTAAGCCCTTAGGGCATTTTAAATTACTTGAGACAAAGATGATTCACATGCTATAGATTCATGTGTTTTAGTACCATTGAATGTATATCTACATGTGAACTTTTGTATAAGCATGTTCATTTAAAAATGTAAAGATGGAAGAATTATTGTCTTTATTATTTAGTGAATGTTAATTCAATCTGGTTAGTATACGTGAATGATTTTGGGGCGTGACACTGCTTCTCTATTTAATATCAATTTAATGAAAGAGTTGGAGTTCAACATCTTAGGCATTTTTCATCAAATTTGAACTAGCATGTCACTCGTGCCATGCACGCGGTTAAAATAATATATTATTTTTTAAAAAATACAATAATTATATATTTAATTTTTTTGTATTTTGTCTCTCGTAAATAAAAATTTTATTGTATAAATTTAAGAGTTTTGTTTCAAATGTCCTTACTATAATATAAAGTATAGATAGATTAAAATTGTTGTATTGAAAATTAACAATTAACAATTAAAATTATGCTTTTTTATAAAAAAAAATGACATAGTTCTAATACTTAACTATTTAGAATAAAAATATATGAATTTTAAAAATTGTTATATTGGTTTTGAATGGGAAATAATTTTTAAAAAAATTAAAAACTTAATGAGTAAAAAAGAATCATCGTAACATTTAATTTAAAATATCAAAAAAAAAAAGTTAAAAATCAATAAAATTTTAAAAGAATGTTGATTACAATTAAAACTAATGTCATATTTATACTAATGCCATATTTATTAATAAGTATAATTTTATTTGGATATCTTTTATACTCAAACATGCCTTATTTAAACAAAACAAAAATAAATAAAAACATTAATAATTTTGAGTTTAAAATATGATTTTGTAGACTTGCTATGTTAACTTTTGAAAGGAATATATTGGAATTTTTTTACAAAAATTGAATATTAGTCATTGAACAAATCTTATAAAATTTAAAATAAAATTATTATAGGAAGAAATTAATGATATTGCAACATATGCATTTTAACAATTTTAAATTTTGAAAAAAAAATTAGATTAGGACTTTAACTTCAACTATCATACAACATTTTTATTTTATATAATAATATAAATAAGGATAGATAATAGATAGATTAAAATAATATAAATATAGCTATATTTAAAAGGATATGATTTTATATAGCTATATTTTAAATTCAAAAATTATTTTTTAACTTCCCATATAAAAAGATTCAAAGTTTTAAATTACATATGATTTTTTTTTTTTTTTCTAAAAACATATGAACTCAAAGTGAAGTAGAGAGAGAAGTACCAAAGAAATAGATTGAGTTGCACATATTAAAGCTATGTTTTAGTTTTGGCTTTTTGGCTAAAAAGCAACAAAAGACAAAATTGACTGCATAAGTCAATAAGACAAAATATCATATCCAAAACCATAATCATTACAATTTTTCTCCATAAAAGTCAAAAAAAGCCAAAAACAAAAACCAAACGAGACTAAAAAAGCCATGTTAAAATTGCAAAAAGCCAAAAAGTTAGGCTACTTAGCTCTTTCCAAACGAAGACTAAAGACAATAATAAAATAATTGCTAACACCTTTAATAATTTTTGAAAAAATTTATTAAATTAATATTTTTTTTTTATAGCTTTGAAAACTATATTATACTTTTTTGAAGTAATACTCTGCAACCAACTGTTAATTAACACATATCATTATATTAAAAAAAATATTAAAAGGTAATATCTTTTTTTAAAAAATTAATGATATACAAACATAAAAATCACTACAAAAAACTTATTAATAATGATTTTGTTTTGAATTTTGATCTATCACTTATAGTAAGTGACATATTTGTTATTATACAAATGACTCTATCATACCATTTTAGTATAAAAATTATAGTAAAACATTATTAACCAACAAAAATAGTTATAAACAAAAAACAGATGATGTTGGTAGAGATGAGGGAGAAATGATACACAAAATGTGAAATAAAAAAACAAAAAAATGGTCATAGATTAAAAAAAAAAAAAAAAAGAAGAAAAAATGGTGTTACCTAAAGGATAAAAAGTTTGGTTTAAATAATACAATAGATTAAATATAAACTAACCTCCAAATTGTCTCATAAAAGAAAGTAAAAAAATAATAAGTTTTCATCATTCTATGAATGTAATATTTATAGGGCAATGAAGATATGAATGGCTTGGAAAAAGTATAGTGTATAATGGCTAGAATTTTTGGATAGATGGAATAATTGGTTAGAAAAAGAGTGCATACGAATAATTTTTTTAATCTTTTTTTTTTCAAATTATAAATCATAGAATCATTATAAAAATAATTAATTATGAGATTTTTTAAAAAATTATATATAGTATAAGATATGCTTAAATTATGAAATTACAAAGATAATCTAGAATATAAGGTTAATTTTTTATTTTTATGTTAGGCTTAATTTTAGGTTTTATATAGATCAAACCAGTTTGTGAAATATATTAATAGTATACATTTATGGGAGGTAAGAAAGTTTCCTTTCATTGGATTTATTTTTTTAGGAGAAAGAAAATTGTATGAGATTTGATTCTTTTAAATAAAGGCTTAATTTATTTTGTGAGGGAAGGGGGTTGAGAATTGTGTGCTTTTTACCAGTAATATATTTGTATTAAATAATTTTGAAGTTTATATTTATGTTCTGAAATAGCCAATAGATGTTTTAATTTATTTATTTTTTAAAATTTCAAATTCAAAAAAACTAGATTTAAGGTTTGAAACACTTACGGCCACTAAGATGAAAAGTCATTTTGGTATAATATATAACATAGATCGATAGATTATAGATTTCGGAAAGAGGTAAATATTAGGAAAGAGATTTTAGGAACTTATAATTCATTTTTTTTTTTTAAAAAAAAAAATCTATAGTTACTTTGTTGGAAATTTTGGCTATAAACCCCCCTTATCTTCCTTTTATTGTTAAAAAGACTAAGAAAAAAATTATACTTTTAAAACCCCTCATAATTAATAAAGTCTTATTATAAAGGACAAAATTTATTATTTAAATATTTTATTCAGACTATTATACCCTCAATTAAATCTTCCCTAATCACAATCTCAATCTCTCAAGCTTCGTCTGATACAACTATTGCATATACATAGATGATGACTCCATGGGCTAGGGTTTCAAAGGAGATCTGGTCGGAGTGACCAGATCTTGGTAGCAAAATGCCTCCATAGAAAACAATAAAAGATCAAAATAGCAAAAGTTCATCCTCAAATCATGGCTTTCGTTGTTTGTACCTAAGAAATAAGCTCTTTGTCTCAAGATCTGAATAAGCTTCTATTTGGAGATTTGAAAGCTAGGGTTTCGGAGCAGATGGGGGAGATTCGGAATGTGGTGGAGATGGCCAATTGGAAGGGAGAAGAAACATGATGAGGTGTTGATGAGATGCTTGCGATGTTGAAATGCGAAGGCTGAAGTTTCGAGATTGAAAGAAGTTGAACAGGAGGTTGGGAAGGATGTGGATGAGGAACAGTAGAATATATGTATATATATTATAATATATATTTGTGTATGAGTGTTGTTGAACACATGTATTATTTTCATTGAGATTTTGTGATTGTTGATGAAGTTTAGAAGTGTTTCTTCTCATTAAATATGTTGATTTGTTGATTAATTTTTTTGTTTTTGTTTGTTTGTTTTTTTGATTATTTTTTGTTGTTTTTGAATCTAATTTCATTTTGCTCTTTTTTTCATTTGACAGAACCAGAGTAAAATTTTACTCTGTATGAAAGTAAAATTTTACACTCTGAAACTAAAGTAAAATTTACTGCTGTATGAAAGTAAAATTTTACTCTGTATGAAGTAAAATTTTACACTCTGAAACTAAAGTAAAATTTTACTCTGTATGAAATAAAATTTTACTCTATATGTAAAGTAAAATTTTACTCTGTATGAAAGTAAAATTTTACACTCTGAAACTAAAGTAAATTTTACTCTGTATGAAAAGTAAAATTTTCAACACTCTGAAACTAAAGTAAAATTTTACTCTGTATGAAAGTAAAAATTTTACACTCTAAAAACTAAAGTAAAATTTTACTCTGTATGAAAGTAAAATTTCACTCTGAAACTAAAGTAAAATTTTACTCTGTATCAAAGTAAAATTTACTCTGAAATACATAGTGAAGATGGCTTAATAGAAGAGCTGATAGATATGAGGGTAATATAGTAAAAGAAATAAGTTTTAAAATCAGGGGGTTTTGAAAGTACTTATATAATTCTTGTCCTTTTGAAGACAAATTAGATAGTGAGGGAGCTATCACCAAAATCCCCCTACTTTGTTAGCCAATAGTAATTATTTTTAAAATTACAAAAATTAGAAAATTTTATTTTTTTTTTTTTTTTTTTTTTTTTTTAACCTATAGTTACTTTGTTAGACATTAGCGCTATTTTAAATGTTTTAAAATCAAAAATTAGCAATTGTGGTTTTACATTCTTTTTAATCTATAATTTAAAAAATATATATAGATAATTACTTTGTTATGAGATGAGATGAGATTTTTATTTTTATTTTATTTATTTTAATGTATAATGTTTTTTTTAATGTATATTTACTATGTTATAGATGAAGATTTAGGAAAGAGTGAAACATTGCAGGGAGAGATTTAAGAACTTGTAAATTCAATAATTTAGGATGTTTTTGGTTTTTTTTTTTTTTAAATCTATAATTACTTTGTTAGCCAATAGAATTATTTTTTAAATATTTTTAAAATCAAAAAATTAGTAATTGTGGAATGAGACTTTAGAAGTCCTCACAAGCTTTCTCACTAGAAACTCTATTTTTCTTATATAGTATATAGATTCATGAAGAATTGGAGATGACCTAAGTTAGAACTTTTATATTAATGCTATGTTTGTTTGGGGGGAAATATTTTTCGAAAATATTTTCAGTATACTTTGATATTTGGTAGAATGAAAAACGAAAGTCAACACGAAATTTTTTTTCATGTCAATAGAAAATAAGCCTAGATGGACAAAAATATCTTTACTTTTAAAAAATAGAAAAATATTTTTTAAACTAAAGTCTTACCAATATCATCATATTATCACTGTCACTCTCACCTCCACGTCATACCACCATCACCATAGTCACTGCCACCCTCACCTTCACTAGCAGCATCATCAGTCGCTCCATCATCATGTCATTACCTCCACCTCCACCTTTACCTTCATTTCAACACCATCACTACCAAAAGTAGAAAAATATCTTCTATCTAAACAAATGAAACGTAAGTATTTTAATTTAGTTTATGTAAATTTAAGGGGTGGTTTAATTTTATCTAATAAGTCTCACTTTTTGACTTTTTATGAAATATAGGTTGGGTATGGGTTGAGTTTAAAGTGATTGATAGAGAGGTGATGTGACTTAAATAAAAGATATATAAAAACGATCCCAGTTTTCCCCGTCATGTATTGTGTTCTGGACTCAAGTTTCCGTGGTTATTTGTTGTTGTCCATATCTTGTTCATTTCCATCCTTCTTTATATGTTCCGTTGTGATTGGATTGATGTAATGTAGTTGGAAGTTTGAAACAGGTTGGTGTATGTGTTGAAACAAATGGTTGCTGCCCAGGTTTTGGCTTCTTTGCTCGAGCGAGGTCTTTTTGCGCTTGAGCGAGCCCTAGGTATTTGCTTCTTCGCTCGAGCTAAAGTTTCTTGCGCTCGAGCCAGGATTAGAGGTCCTCAGGTTTCTTTTCCGACGCAGCTTCTGCTCGACGCAGTCTCTTCTGCGCTGGTGAGCCTATGTTTTTGCTCTTTGTCTCACGTCGAGCGAGGCTTATTGTGCTCGAGCAAGCGTCTACGTCCTTGAAAAACCTAAAGGTTAGTATTCTTTGCTCGAGCGACGCTTTTTGCGCTCGAGCGAGCGAGCTCTATGTTTTTGTCTTTCGCTCGAGCGAGAACTCTTGCGCTCGAGCGTGCTTCTGGGTTGCAGACCTGAATCTTTGAATTGTGCGCTCGAGCGAGGATTCTTGGCGCTCGAGCGAGGTGTTTGTTATGTCTGGTCGCTCGAGCGAGCGGAGCGAGCCTTGCGTATATCAGTTGCAGCAGCGTGACTTTTTCATCACTTTTCATCTCCTTTTCACTCCAAACCTTAAATCGCGCAGTCTCTCTCTACACTATCTCTCTCTCTACAAATACATCTGTTCCAGTGGTTCCCTATCCTAGTCCCTTTGGATAAAAGTTAGAGGTTGGCTTGGGTTATCTTTGGATCCGAAAAAGTGTTGATTGGAGCACTTTCAAGTTTCTTCATCTTCTCCTGGCTTCTAACTTTGAGGTAGGATAATTGTAACGCCCTCAAAATAAACTCATTTATCATACATTCTTGACATGCTTAGACAAAAGAGAATAAAGCATAATTTCATAAATCAGAATATTATTACAATGTATTACATGTTAACAACAAAAGCAAATGCCCCACGGGCTTACAGCTTTCCAAGTCAACACTTGGTTACAAAAGAAAGAGTACTAACTCTATACAAAATAAGCCTGGCTTGATATACATGTAATACAAGAACGTAATCACAAAAAAAAAGTCCCAGCCACTAAGCCTCTCAAGCTACGTCCTTGGAGGTGGCATGCTACCTGTATTTGAAAATGATGTCCCATATAGGGTGAGCCAACGCCCAGTAGAAATATGCTAAACATAATATAAGCAATAACTAAGACATTAGTAATTGATAAATGTTTAACTCACATAAATCAATTCATAACCCATTTCAATTACATGACCAAATGTCCATGTTTTATTCCAGTTCTTATCCAAATTTCCAATCTATAACCCTGGCTCAGAACCTGGCCATATACTTTAACAGAGATTTCATCTCACGTCAACAGTTCTTCCATTTCAATAATTCAAATGAGTAACACTCATAACAAAATACTTCCATATGTCTCAACAGAACACATATTTGTTGTTCATAAACACATACAAACACTTCCTTACTTCACAAGTGATACACGAATTTGCTGTATCAACACTTCAATAGTACACGGAATAGCTGTATCAATGAAGTCCATCCCCTATCTCCTCCCACATAACATCCGGTTTAAGAGTCTCCTCCCTATCTCCCCTAAACCGTGGAGTACATCCCCTATCTCCTCCCACACAACACAATGTATATAAAACAACTATCATATACATTTTCAATCAATACACAAATTCGATGTATTATTCCACTTGTCATATTCGATGACATATTCAATTGATTAGTTCAAGTTTACCTAATCATCATGCATTGTCTACAACAATCACGACTATCCTCTACCGATAGCCCAAAGCAATTATTTCTAAACAGATAATAAATGCATCAACAAATAGTTTATCAACATTTTCAAAAGTAAGCGATTAATAAATCCAACTTCACATATTCCGTCTCATAATGAGCCAATTTCATTATATTCAACTCAATTTCATATTCTCATAACAAATGTCATTAATTACCTAAATGACCCCATTATACCTAAATATGGCATTTTTTTCCCTTTTCCAATATTGACCCAAAGGTCCAAATATCAACAACTAACATCAATAACCTCCTTTTTAGACCCAAATGATTATACATGAGCCAAAAGAATAAAACCCCTCTTTTCATTATTACATAACTCAAACCCTAACTTCCCAAATCAAACCATATATACAAATAGCTCAACATCTATGTTAAAGCATATAAGAATGAGTAGGAATCCCTATCTCAAATTCGGAGCTCAAAGGAAGAAGGTGATGAAAATTCAAAGTGCTCCAAATACCAAATTTTTTTCGGATCCAAATGTAGCCCTCAATAATCCCACAACTTTTACAAAGGCCCAAGGTGAGGAAATAACTCCTACTAGATCAATCCCTAGAGAGAAGGTAAGATTTTAGAGAGAGAAGCTCTCAAATCTGAGTTTAGGAAAGTAAGAAAAAGAAAGAGTGTTTAAAAAGTGATCCAAAAAGTGAAATCCCGAAGTTATATAAAAGTTGCCCCGCTCGAGCGTGGAAACCCCCACTCGAGCGTCAGACACAGACTCACGCTCAAGCATCAAAAGTGCCGCTCGAGCGTCGATTGCACACCTGTAGAAGTTTTGCAGACATGGTCCCCGCTCGAGGCGTCAAAACTCACACCCGCTCCACGGAGAAACAAAGAGAAACGATACCATGAGGACCAAAAACAAGGTCCCGCTCGAGCGTCAAAACTTCCGCTCGAGAGTACAAAGACCTGTAGAGAAAAATATTGGGGATGGATTATTCACGCTTGAGCGTCAAAACTCCTGCTCGAGTGGAGAAGCAACAAC
>NW_021035030.1:0-11749 GCF_004153795.1 Camellia sinensis
ATCTAAGTGGAGAAGGGCTGGAGGGTCCTTGTGAAAAGTTCTTCAGGTAAGAACTATACCCCTCTATTCCCCATTTTGCAATAGGCTTTTTACCATCCTTGCATTGTTTTTAAGCTTCACTGGTTAAAAATAAAAGTTCTATATTTTAAGCTTAAAAAAGTCTGTTAAGGTTGTTTATTGGTTTTGGGGTTGTTTGACCCCTCTTAGCTGTTTGGCCCATTTGTGCATTTTGATGACTCTGGGACACCTTGTTTGAGGCCCCTCACCATTGGAAATCCTTGATTTCAGTGGTGGAGAATGGTTAGTCTTTGACGGCTAAGAGGAAGAGCAGGCATCCCTCCCTTGTTCTTGTCTGAAGTTATCATTTTAGTCCTCATGTGTAGCAGCAATTGTTTGATTTGCGATTTGGCCAGGTCGTTACTACGCTATTTTTACTTATTGCATGGATCATACAGCTTTTTTCAGTTGGTTAACACACCATGCTTCTTCATACTTGTCTGTGTAATGTCAGTGATATTGCTTAACATGCTTTTGCTTTGGCCTTTTTTCTAGCCATGTTTTTGCCTAGCTTTGTGAGCTTTTATGCATGGTGCTGTAGCATGCTTAGGTCGTGTTGGGAGTTAGTTTTGCCATCCATACATGATTGCATACCATCTTACATTTTGGCTTGTTACCCTTGGGGGTGTGAGTGTTGAGCAGCAATACTCTGCCTTGTTTAGTGATTGGCAACCACTTATCAATCATTAGTCTCTTGTGGTATGCTTGTTATCTTGCATTTAATGCTCCTTTCATGCTTCAAGAGTTGGTATCTTATGCTCTTCATGTTATGACACCTTTTTGCAGTCCTTAACTTAGGCCATTTAGATCGCATCTAAGGTGCTCTCTTGACCTTGTTTTGATTCTGCCTTGGGTGGTTTGTGGTCCCCTGCGCCCATTTTGGGACTTCTCTTCATATAGCTATGGTTTAAGCCTGTTACCTTGTTTGGTACATAGTTTGCATGCCTTGCTTGCGAATATCAGTTGATTTGCGAATCATTCCTCATGTATTTTCAGAGCATTGCTATGCTTGCATTAGTCAGTGTTTATACTTTTGAAAGTGTGCTTAAAAGTTCGTTTTGTATCTAAGAGTTGCCAATGTGTGCATGGCTGTTGATGTTGTTTTGCCTTCATCATTTCCTTAGCATTTGGCCACTGTTTTGGACCTAGTAAAGAGCTGTCCATCTTGGTGTAAGTCCCTCCTTTGCATGTTGCACGCTCGCCTTGTGTGTTGTTGCATGCTTGGCCTATCGCATGTGTTGCATGCTTGAATCACATTGCATTTAGCATGTTTTCTTCCTTTTGTCTTGGTTGCTTAACATGTTACGTGTCTTGCATGTTTGCATGTTCGCATTGCATATTGCATGCTTGTTAGCTTGCACGTGTTGTTACATGCCTTGCATGTTTGTTTGTTTAGGTTGTGTGCTTAGTACACATTACTTGCTTTCATGCTCATGATTGCATACTTAGCTCACATGTCTAGGTTGCATTGCATTGAGCATGCATGCCTTGTCTCTTGATCAAGTGATAGAGGTTGGGCCTTATGTGTTTATTTGGTTTGCATTTCATTTGACATCAAAATGCATAACTTGGCCTCTTTGGCCATCACGCATTGAAATGCGCGATTGGTGGCCCGAGGGTCGAGGACCATCCTCCTTTGAGTCATGAACATGATAAGGAGAGTGTTGGTGCACACATTTTCTTGAAATGCATTTCCATGCCATGTTTGCCCTCTGCTGCTGTCAAAACAGGATTCTGCAGGCATACATGGTCGGCCGACCATCCCTATTGCCGACCGACCAAACATTTGAGGATGAGAGCCATATCAATGGTCGATGACCAATTCCCTACAGCCGGTGGTGTTCCCTTTTGGCCGGTGACATCCCAAAACCTTCAGGGAGTGATGCTGAAGCATCCTTGGGATTTGTGCAAGTCTTAGAGATGCAGAGTAGTGTAAACAGAGACAGCTTGTGCATGGCGACGGATTTCCGAGCGAACCCGAGCACGCATGTGTAGACGCGCCCGCGTGGGGGCCTCGCTACAGTTCGGACTTGATTTGTGTCACGATTCTTAATCTGAACCAAAGAGTCCAAATCTGGCAAATCGTTTTGAGAAAATAGATTTTTAGAAAAGAAGTGCCAAACATGGACTGCTTTGCCAGATACAGTGTCGCCACCTAAATATTTTATTTTTGGGAAAATTTAGGAAACCCTGACTCGTTTGCCTAAGGCCACGTTTCCGTCATCACCAAAGTTGCTTCGGCTCGAGAACTTGGGTATGATTGGGGAAAGTCACGTGTATTACTGGTTTAGAAGCCGCCCTGGAACTAAGGGCAAAAAGATTGGATGTTATCGGGGGCTCGAACTTAGTTGTTTCTCAAGAAAATGGAGACTGGAAAGTAAAAGAAGAAAGATGAAAGTTTATCACCAGACTGTGGATGTTCTGATTCCTAGGTTTGAAAAGCTAACATTTACACATCTACTGAGAGAGAACAACAGTTTTGCTGATAAACAATCCAACCTTCACCCACGGGCATTCAAACAATTATATCACGTAAGCATTTAGCCGCATGGCAGGCATACTGTCATGGCAACACTCGCACGCATGCAGTATGCTAAAGCAGGAAAATACTTACATAGTACTCCGTGCCAAAACAATAAACTAGTTAGCAAACATGCGTGATCCTAGTTCATGTTAGAGTGGCTAATGCAACGCATGCAAAATGCAATTAGAGTAGGCTCGGCTAACCTAAGCATGGCATGTGAAATGCAGTCAATTGATGCACGTATTCAATTTGGAATTGAAGTACAAATGCAGTTAGCGTGATGTACCGAGCTTAATGCGTGCAATACAAATGCATGGATGCACGCATGCATAGCATAAGGTATGCTAACTCAAACGTGCCCTAATACTAACCATCAAAGCGGGTAAATAAAAGGGAAGAAAGAAGTGGGGATTGGAAGACATACACACCACTCACCCACACTTATTACAGATTTGCCCTCGCTCGGAGGGACCAAATAAATAAT
Source organism: Camellia sinensis (assembly GCF_004153795.1). Classification (NCBI taxonomy): domain Eukaryota; kingdom Viridiplantae; phylum Streptophyta; class Magnoliopsida; order Ericales; family Theaceae; genus Camellia; species Camellia sinensis. Next base: position 3,066 of record NW_021035030.1, read on the forward strand.
ACAAATTAATTAACTACGCAAGCTAATTAAATATTACAAATTTCCTAGTCAGCTAACAAACTAATTAAGCTAGGAAAAACAGTAAACCGCCTCGGGAGAAGAGCCAGATGCAGCGCGTGCTCGGTTCTTGCTCGGAATCGCACCGCCATGCATAGTTTGCCTCTGTTTTCCCTGCTCTGCCCCTCTGAAGACTACCAAAGTCTCAAGGATGCTTCTCTGGATACTGGGATTCATCACCGGCTGAGTAGAATTACCACCGGCAGTGGTATGTGGTCACGGGCACAAAATGAAGCTATCGGCAGAAGAATAATTGCCGGTCGGCAATGTACACTGCCGGTCGGCAAAGAATGCCTGCAGAACCTACAACTCACAGCAGCAGAGGACAGAACTTGCATGGCAATACAATTCAAGCAAATGTATGCACTAATCAACCATGGCATGCAAAAATGATGAGTTACTTTAGAGGGCCATGCAAGGAGTTATTAAGCACATGCAAGATAGACATTTAGCAAGACCAAATCAACTCTGGAAATGGCTTATGGGGGTCCTAAAATCCACTGAAAAATGCTTGAAACAAGGTTTGAAAGCATGCAAATAGGAGCACCTTTGGAAGGCCAAAAAGGGCAACAAACAAGGCAACAAGGGAGAGGGTCACCCCTCTCCTTCTTAGGACCTTAAACCACCATCCTCACCACTGAAATCCCTCAAGATTTCAGTGGTGAGGAGGCCCAAACAAGGTGGTCCCGAAGTTCACCAAAAATAGCACAAAATGGGGCCAAACAAGGCTTAAGAGGGGGTAAACAACCCCAAACACAAAAGTATCCTTAATGAAGTATCTTAAACATAAAAAAATAGAACTTTTTTATGTTATACACAAAGCCCAAATCCGCAAGAAAGACAGGCTAAAAGGGTGTGCAAAAACGGGGAATAAAGAGGAAAAATGGGTTACCTTTGTAGCCAAAAGGGGACAGCAGCCTCTAGACCCAAAAATGCAACCTTCAACCTCTGAAAACAAGACCCAAGAACCTCCAAGTGATGATGGAAGTGTTGTGCTAGGAGGTGTAGTTCAAATGGCCAAGAACTAGACCCTTTTGGACCCTTTAACCCACCCAAATGTGGAGAGAGAGGGAGATATATAGAGAGAGAGATATATATATATCTTATATATCAGATTTTCTAACCCGTATCCCGGTGTTTCAGAAAAAGTGAAAATAGGGACGTATCCCGGTGTTTCAGAAAGAAGGGAGAAGAAACATAGGGATGTATCCCGGAGTTTCAGAAGGAGAGAGAAACATAGGGACGTATCCCGGTGTTTCGAAAAGAAGAGAGAAACGTAGGGACGTATCCCGGTGTTTCAGAAAAAGTGAAAATAGGGACGTATCCCGGTGTTTCAGAAAGAAGGGAGAAGAAACATAGGGATGTATCCCGGAGTTTCAGAAGGAGAGAGAAACATAGGGACGTATCCCGGTGTTTCGAAAAGAAGAGAGAAACGTAGGGACGTATCCCGGTGTTTCAGAAAAAGTGAAAATAGGGACGTATCCCGGTGTTTCAGAAAGAAGGGAGAAGAAACATAGGGATGTATCCCGGAGTTTCAGAAGGAGAGAGAAACATAGGGACGTATCCCGGTGTTTCGAAAAGAAGAGAGAAACGTAGGGACGTATCCCGGTGTTTCAGAAAAAGTGAAAATAGGGACGTATCCCGGTGTTTCAGAAAGAAGGGAGAAGAAACATAGGGATGTATCCCGGAGTTTCAGAAGGAGAGAGAAACATAGGGACGTATCCCGGTGTTTCGAAAAGAAGAGAGAAACGTAGGGACGTATCCCGGTGTTTCAGAAAAAGTGAAAATAGGGACGTATCCCGGTGTTTCAGAAAGAAGGGAGAAGAAACATAGGGATGTATCCCGGAGTTTCAGAAGGAGAGAGAAACATAGGGACGTATCCCGGTGTTTCGAAAAGAAGAGAGAAACGTAGGGACGTATCCCGGTGTTTCAGAAAAAGTGAAAATAGGGACGTATCCCGGTGTTTCAGAAAGAAGGGAGAAGAAACATAGGGATGTATCCCGGAGTTTCAGAAGGAGAGAGAAACATAGGGACGTATCCCGGTGTTTCGAAAAGAAGAGAGAAACGTAGGGACGTATCCCGGTGTTTCAGAAAAAGTGAAAATAGGGACGTATCCCGGTGTTTCAGAAAGAAGGGAGAAGAAACATAGGGATGTATCCCGGAGTTTCAGAAGGAGAGAGAAACATAGGGACGTATCCCGGTGTTTCGAAAAGAAGAGAGAAACGTAGGGACGTATCCCGGTGTTTCAGAAAAAGTGAAAATAGGGACGTATCCCGGTGTTTCAGAAAGAAGGGAGAAGAAACATAGGGATGTATCCCGGAGTTTCAGAAGGAGAGAGAAACATAGGGACGTATCCCGGTGTTTCGAAAAGAAGAGAGAAACGTAGGGACGTATCCCGGTGTTTCAGAAAAAGTGAAAATAGGGACGTATCCCGGTGTTTCAGAAAGAAGGGAGAAGAAACATAGGGATGTATCCCGGAGTTTCAGAAGGAGAGAGAAACATAGGGACGTATCCCGGTGTTTCGAAAAGAAGAGAGAAACGTAGGGACGTATCCCGGTGTTTCAGAAAAAGTGAAAATAGGGACGTATCCCGGTGTTTCAGAAAGAAGGGAGAAGAAACATAGGGATGTATCCCGGAGTTTCAGAAGGAGAGAGAAACATAGGGACGTATCCCGGTGTTTCGAAAAGAAGAGAGAAACGTAGGGACGTATCCCGGTGTTTCAGAAAAAGTGAAAATAGGGACGTATCCCGGTGTTTCAGAAAGAAGGGAGAAGAAACATAGGGATGTATCCCGGAGTTTCAGAAGGAGAGAGAAACATAGGGACGTATCCCGGTGTTTCGAAAAGAAGAGAGAAACGTAGGGACGTATCCCGGTGTTTCAGAAAAAGTGAAAATAGGGACGTATCCCGGTGTTTCAGAAAGAAGGGAGAAGAAACATAGGGATGTATCCCGGAGTTTCAGAAGGAGAGAGAAACATAGGGACGTATCCCGGTGTTTCGAAAAGAAGAGAGAAACGTAGGGACGTATCCCGGTGTTTCAGAAAAAGTGAAAATAGGGACGTATCCCGGTGTTTCAGAAAGAAGGGAGAAGAAACATAGGGATGTATCCCGGAGTTTCAGAAGGAGAGAGAAACATAGGGACGTATCCCGGTGTTTCGAAAAAAGAGAAACATAGGAACGTATCCCGGAGTTTCAGAAGGAGAGAGAAACATAGGGACGTATCCCGGTGTTTCGAAAAGAAGAGAGAAACATAGGGACGTATCCCGGTGTTTCGGAAAAAGAGAAACATAAGGACGTATCCCGGTAAACATAGGGACGTATCCCGGAGTTTCGGAAGGAGAGAGAAACATAGGGACGTATCCCGGTATTTCAAAAAGAAAGAAACATAGGGACGTATCTCGGTGTTTCGAAATGGTGTGAGCATTGGAACGTATTCCGAACGCTTTTAACCGAAGAGAGAGAAACAAAGGGACGTATCCCAAAGGTTAGGGACGTATCCCAAAGGTTAGGGACGCATCCCAAAGGTTAGGGACGTATCCCAAGGATTAGGGACGTATCCCAAAGATTAGGGACGTATCCCAGGGATTAGGGATGTATCCTAAGGATTAGGGACGTATCCCAAAGATTAGGGACGTATCCCAGGGATTAGGGACGTATCCCAAAGGTTATGAACAAGGAGGAGAAACATAGGGACGTATCCCGGTGCTTCGGAAAAGAGAGGAGAAACATAGGGACGTATCCCGGTGTTTCGGAAAGAGAGAGAAACATAGGGACGTATCCCGGTGTTTCGGAAAAAGAGAAAGAAACATAGGGACGTGTCCCGTTGTTTCGGAATGGAAAGAGAAACATAGGGACGTATCCCGTTGTTTTGGAATGGAAAGAGAAACATAGGGACGTACCCCAGTGTTTCGAAGAGAAGGAAGAAACATAGGGACGTATCCCAATATTTCGAAAAGAAGAGAGAAACGTAGGGACGTATCCCGGTGTTTCGAAAAAAGAGAAACATAGGGACATATCCCGATGTTTCGGAAAAAGAGAAACATAGGGACGCATCCCGGTGCTTCGAAAAGGTAGGAGAAACATAGAGACGCATCCCGGTGTTTCGGAATGGAAAGAGAAACATAGGGACGTATCCCGGTGTTTCGGAAAAGAAGGAGAAAGGGAAACGTAGGGACGTATCCCGGTGTTTTGAAAGAAGGGAGAAACATAGGGACGTATCCCGGTGTTTCAGAAAGGTATAAGAAACAAAAGGACGTATCCCAGTGTTTCCAAACAAAGGAGCGCGCAAAACAATGCAATGCAAGTGCACAAGACAGTGCGATAAAATGCATTTTCTATGCAAGTATGAGGGCATTTTCTATGCAACATTGAAAGCATATTCTATGCAGAAACATAACGATGCGTGGCACACATGCAACTGTAGACACCCCATTTTTGACCGACCTTAAGACTCAGACGTCACCAATTGAGTGCTTGGTGATGTTGCATATCGCGCTCGTTCAGAAGTCTCAGAGTCGCGGCCATGAGCCCTGCCTCCTGACTCCCGAACCTTCTTTTGTACCTTGCCTCGGTTCGCGAACTAGACTCGATTTTCTCTATTTCTTTTCCTGAGGGGAGGGAGAGGTCCCGTAGACCATCTCTCAGTGGCCGTGGGCTACATTTCGTGGTCCTAGGCCATTTTGCCCGTTTCGGAGCCCGGTTCCCGGTTTTCGGAGCCGTCAGGCTGTGTGCCTCGGTTCGGGACCGCCTAACCACTTCCATTTGCTCCGGTTTTTGGCATGCATCTTATTTACTCCCTTTCGAGGGACACTGTGGTCCGAGAGACCAACTTCGTGGTTGAGCACCACTCCCGGTGCCTAACAGCCCACTTTCGGGGCCCCGAACTGCGTGTTTTGGCTCCCGAACCTTCATTCTGCATTTTTGGGCTTTGACAGTCATATTTTGAGGTCCTTTTCATGTTTGATTAAGGATCTCTTGATGTTTGACATCTCCATCTATCACTTGCTTCTTTACCCCTCTATTTTTCCCTTTTCTTGCACGATAGTTTAGGCCTACGTGTATTTATTTTCGTGGCTTGATGTAAACTACAAAGTTCCTTGTTTTGAACCCCTTTTCAACTTTGTTGAAGGGCTCTTAGCCATTTGGGACCCGCAGCTACCACTTCCCTCTTTGTCTCACCCTTTTGGCCTTTTTGGGGGGAATTTTGAATCCGAATTTCCACCCCTTTTTTCCCCCTCTTTTTCCACCCCTTTTGCCTATATATACAGCACCCCAGGTCTATATTAAGGGTTAGAAAAAAACTGTTTGGAGCTCCTATATTGTATCTTGGTTGTGTTGATTGTGCGTACTCGCAAGTAGACTTAAGACGTTGTGGTGTGGAATTTTCCACCCTCGAGTGCTTTAGAAAACCGATGATTTTGCCACTATCTAGTGGGCTTAAAACAAAACATTTGATGAATGCTGTCCCAATTCAAGATAACCCAACCTTCACCCACAGGCTATTCAAGGGCAGTTATATCACAATAAGCAAATAGTCTCATGGTAAGCATGCTATTCAATGCAGTTCACTCACACGCATGCAAGGGATGCCTAAAGCATAAAACTTTACCGAAGTACTCCAACCAAAACAGAAACTATTTAGAAATCAGCATGGTCCCTAAACATACGAAAATGCCTAGCAAACCACATGCAAAATGCAACTAAGTAGGCCAGCTATTCTCAAACATGCATATGGAATGCTCACAGCAACATGTATTTCAACTTGGAATTGAAAATACAATGCAGTTAGTATGATGCCGCCGAGCCCGATGCATGCAATACAAAAATGAATCCAAACAATACGTCATACTGTATGCTTAATTTGAAATCCCAATCTACCATCATAAGTGGATAAATAAAAAGGGAAGAAAGACGTGGGGGTTGGAAGACATACATCACACTCACGCACACTATTTACAGTTTTGCCTCGCTCGGAGGGTCCGAATAAATATACAGTCCTGAATAAAGAATTAGTACAGTCCAATAAACAGTCAAAATAATGTACAAATCCATAATTAATTAACGAATTAACTAAAAAAATAAATAAACTGCATGCAAGCAGGGACTGCCTTGACTCTTCCCGGGTGGATGAATGATGCATGTTGCGGGTGCCTTTGCACGAAATCCATGGCGACTGCCCCGAATTAGCCCCCCCTTCTTGTTTTTTTGTGGGCCCCCCCACCCTTTTTTTCTTTTTTCCTGGGGGCCCTGAAATTGTACCCGGGGGCCCCCCAAAAAAAAAACCCTTTGTTTTTTTCCGCGAAATTGCTGATTCTGCATTTTGGCCCTGCAACAGAGAGCAAGAAAGGGCAAGCAATGGCTATAGTCTCACAAATATATGCATGCCTCATCCTCAGTGCCACCAATCACGCATATCGATGCCATGATGCCGAGGAGCCCGAAATTGCGCAATCAATGTAGACAATGAATGTACATTGAAAACACAACAAAACCTAACTCCATTCATGGATGTATCCGGACGTGTCGGTGACGGGGAATTGAGGACGCGTTCCGTCACTCGTGAGTACGAAACGCCACCTCGTTTTCCCACCGCCCGGGCTAACTCCTATTCCAAGACACAATGCCAATATGCATGACATGCATGAAATGCAAACTAAGATACAGCCTCGCATGCCACAATGCTATGAAAAATGAGAGGCCTCGAAAGCGATACAACGGGACACACGGGCATGCCAAACATGAGAAAAAATACATGAATGCCTGATCTAGAGATACAACCTAGTATTGCACAATTGCTGTTGAAAATGAGATGCCTCAAATGCGTGCACACGCGGCACGCAAACCGAGGAAAATGACATACGCAATACTCAAATGACATAGAAAAATATGATATATATGGGCTTACCACACATGAGAGAGCCTCAGTCCACATCACATAAAGGCCGATGTTGGTCATGAAAATGAAGTGCCCTCGAAATGCTTGCACACGGCACGCAAACCGAGGCAATTGCATATGCAATGCAATATGGCTAAAATGGCGTAGAGAATGCCAACTACTTATACTAACATGAGAGACGCCTCAGCACACTCACTAATGAGGCCGATCTGGATGAAAAATGAAGTCACCGAAATGCTGCACACTGGGCAACGCAAACCGAGGCAATGGCATACGCAATACCAATATGGCTAAAATGGCATAAAGAGATGCAACATGGACTTACACTAACATGAGCGACCCAGCCACACTCACATAAAGGCCGATGGATGAAAATGAAGTCCTCGAAATGCGTGCACACGGGCACGCAAACCGAAAGACTAATGCATATGCAATTGCAATAGCATTGAAAAATGATAGCAAACATGCTCATGGATTTAGCACTGAAATGTGGGGTGAAACAGCCACCGAAATGAAGTGCGAAATGTACACCCGATGCTTGGAATCTCTCGCCGAAATGCAAAATTTAGGCACATAGACATGAACTACAGCTATACAAAGCATGCATATATTCGGGCTACATTGGATGAAAATACAGAAGCAAGGCAGCCCCAAGATAACATTTTTACAGTTCAAAAGCAGGCCTAACAGCAAACATAATAGGAAAAACTAGCACGCCAAAAATGGCCCTAAATATATGAACAAAGAAGCAACTCACAGCTGCTGACCCCAAACAGGGTTAGGGTCTTCTACAATATTGAAAGAGGGCGCCAAAAAATTATGATGTTTACAGAACTGTTGAAAGACCCCAAAAACAAACATAGGTATGGCTAAGCTCTTATGCAAGAATTGGGACCGACAAATGACAAAGAAGCAAGTGGTAGATGCAAACCCAAACAAAAAAAAACTCTTCTACAAACCCTGAAAGATGCGCGGGCAAAAATATGAACATTTTAACAGTAGATGGAAGCCCCAAATCACTATCAAAACATGCTCAAAATGCAACGCAAAATATAGGCCAAACAAAGGGGTATAACATGAAGTAGCCCAAAATATTCATCAAACAGCCCAAGGAACTCTTTAAATTAAACATGACAAGGCGGGTCAAAACTATGGCCACTTCAGTTCTGATCATGGCCGAAAAACAGAACAAGATAAGCTAAAAAAACATGCAAAAATGAGGAACAAAGAGGGGTATAATGCGTGAAGTGATACATGGAGGTCCCAAACAAGGATGAGCCCTTCTAAAATATTCGAAAAAGTGCTCAAAATAAGCGCTAACCACAGTTGACATCATGCTCGAAAACAGATCACACAATAGGCTAAACAGAATCTGCAAAATAATTGGCATAATACAAAGGGGTAATGAAGAAAGTGCCACAAATAGTTCAACTGTATATAGCCCTATGAAACTGGAATATAGCTCAAAAAATGGCATTTGTGTTGTCGAGCTCAAAACAGCAAGCAAACGAGGCTAAAAAAATGAGCAAAAAAATGAGCTAGGAAAAGGGAGAAGAGTGCTCACCTTGAAGACCCAACCTTTGCTGCCTCTAGGACTGAAAATGTGCGCTCTTTAGCTGCTGGAAAGCCACCCTATCTGCTCTGGAATGGAGTAGTGTGGTGGTGCTTGGTGTGGTGAAGGAAATGGTTTGTTGAGACTTAAGGATTTTGAAGCTTAGAATTATAGAGAGAGAG
>NW_021035039.1:0-10172 GCF_004153795.1 Camellia sinensis
CGAGTTTTTGCGGGCAACATTATACAAATTGTGCCATATTACCAACATATTGAGGAGATCTGTATGACGACATCTGTCCGATATCCACTCCTGTGAATGTTACATACAGAAACATCAACCATCATAAGCATTTATTTATCTTTTACTTATATTATTCCGATTGCTGCTTCTCGATTTGGCCCGTCTCAGTGATTCGTTCGCTGATATTGACTTTGAACGCTGTGCTAAAAGTCGAGAGCTTCTCTCGGCCGTCGCATGACCTGTGAAGGCCTTACTTAGGTTGTGAGCTGGTCGTTGAGGTGATCTTTTTTTTGTTTTTTATTCCACATTTCCATAAACGTTTTTGTGTTTGTCTCTTTTATAGTAAATTGGTTTGGTGGTGGTTGCGCTCATCCAACGATTAGAGTGAGGATACACATGTGGTATCCTTTATTCTCTAATTTGTATGAGGCTTGAGTACTGGGATATCGTGTTTCCTTAAAGTGACATAATGTCAGTTCTGATAATAATGCCATTACGTATTATGTCAGGAGGTCATGTGGTGGTAACTATGGGTATTTCAATTTTTATGATATGGCGCTGACTGGTTTTATTCGTTTTTTTTTTACCGTTCATATTTTATACCACAATATTTGTATACAAAATGTGTCATTATCATTATCCCTATTTCTGTTTTAGTTTTTATTATTTTTTTGATTCTCCCTCCGGAGAGTTAAGTGCCGATACAAACAAAATCCATGTGAACATGCCCCAACTCTTTACTTCACTGTATTACTGGGTCTTATATATGCGGCACCAGGGTTAGAACAGAGAGCTTTGCTGTGTACAGTTTGAGTGTCGAGTGGATTTCTCTATCTAAGGATTTACTACTTGAGTTCGAGGTGGTCAGGAGTAGATATCTAAACCCTTCAGTATGTACCAATTGTGTTATACACACATTATTCATACTTCGCTCTTTCTCTACCTACTTTCCACGCTACATTATGTCCTGTTTATAAGCATATACGATCTGTTCGTGAGTAAGTTATCTGTGCCTTCACACTAGGTGTAATCTAGTGTTAAGTGTGGATGATTACTGGAAGTATATAGACATCCGGCGGGAGTGTATAACATACCTCTACTTTGTCGACAGTACTCTCAGTGTTAACACGCTATATTACAAGTTACACGTGTCTTATAGGGTTCACTAACTGTCATGATATTAAGTATAATACAAAGTATTCTATAAGTGCGCCCTTCTCGTATTCCTAGTATTTTCCTGTATCTTAGAGGCTATTGCTTTTGTTCATGTCTTTATTCGATGTCAGGATATGTCTTACTTCTACTTTCAGAGGTTTTGCTTACTTCTTGTGCCAGTCTAGTGTGCACTAATTGCCGTAACTTCACCAAATTAGTAGTATTTGACGGTTTTGTTTACAGAGCTATTACACGGAGAACAGAGGCGTCATTGTCACTAGACTTCATGCGAGTAACCTCGGCTCAAGTAATGACCATAGTCATAATATATACGTGCACCATAACACCTAACATGTCTCCAATGTTGCCGCGCAGTAATCGACCATATTTAATCCTTTCAGTGCTTATCATATTAGCCTGTATCTTTATTTGGATTTGTATGTGTCTCTACACTTTCGATAGTGTGCTATTCTGAACAGTATCAACATTTGTGACCTCTTCATCTCCGTGGAAGAGGAGAATTGTAACTCTGAGCCTATGGCATGTGAGTTCTTTCGTACATAATAACTTCACGATTGCCCCTTCGACGCTCTATTCTAGTGTATACTGAAGCTATCATATTTTGGTGTTGAGGATATTTGTTACAATGATACTGTTTATCAGGACTTGGGTCAGTGATAATAAAATAGCTGTGTATACTATATTATATAGTATAGCTTATGTACTCTTATCATATGTATATATGTAATAAATGGCCTTGTTAATTACAAAACTTCAAGGGCAAAGATCAACCACTGCAACTCTACATGTGTATCTCTAGTCACTTCTCTAGTATTGCCGTACTGGGTAATTTTTTTTCTTCTGCCTAGTGCACGCGGCATTATTGCCTTTCACGTGTATGGTTTGATTATTAGGGAGTCAGTGATCCTTCTGTTTAGGGACTGTGATGTCATTCTCGTTGATTTTTTGTCCAATACGGTGAGTTTGGCGGTGTACATTACGTTATGGACCACCACCACGACTTCACTCAGCTATTTTACATTGGTTATGACCGTGCTTGTGTTCATATACTTTTTTTTTATGTAAGGTTAATTGTATTTGCTTGCACGAGTCTATCTTGCTTCATTCATTTTTCTCTGTTTTTTTTTGTGGTTTTCTTCACTGTGTGTCCTTACTTGGATTTTTTTATTTGATATTTTTATTTTGGCTCTGTATGTTCATTCCATTTGGTCACTATTGTATTGGATTTACTTCCGAGCACACCAGTACGGCAGTTTTGCTTTTTTAATTCTTTTTTTTTCTTTTCTTTTTACGTTTCACATATTACTGCGCTTCAATTCATCACGTAATATACCAGTGTGGTTCTTTTGTTTTATATGATTCATTAGATTATCTATTATTGGTAGCGACATTGAGTACGCTACATATATTGTTCAGTTTATTCATTTGAGCATTGTCAGGACTTCCAATTTCTTTCTTTGTTGGTAATTTTCCCACCTGCATCCCTGAGGTTTCCATGAGCCGCTATCCTTGGTTTTTTAGGTCTTTATTGCTCAGTGTTACCCGTTGTCACCTTACGCAGTTCTTTTTTACTTTATTTTTTTACTATTTCTGCACTTTATCTTACCATGATAAGCCTTACGTCGATTTGTTTTATTTTTGCTTGTTTGGTATATAGTTTCAGTGAGTGTTCCTTTCGTCTCGTATTTTCATTTCCCTTTCATTTTGGCCCTGCCATACCTTCTACTCTTGACTGCATCCCCAATCACCCTATCCACCTTACGAGTACCTTACCATTACCCCCCGTCCTTTCCTCCACACTTCCCTCTCATTTTTTTTTTTCCCACTTTTTAACACTATTTCCATTATACACCTATACGAATATCACTACATTCTTATCACTCCATTTCTCACCATCACGCCACACCCTAGATTCCACATAGTCCCTGATTTGTCCTTCCACATTGTCTCTCCCTATTCAGGACACTTGACTTTTCTAATTTTTTTAGTAAATGTTTCGCATGAGAATGATGTCGACCTAAGGTTCGTTTGTTTGAGCGGACTGGATATAGCATTCCAACCATGACTATAAAGTCATAGACTACGAATATCCGTTGATTATGTGTCTTAAACTTCAACTAATATCAGTTTAAAAATAAATTAGTTCGTACTTCAATTGTTTTAACCAAACATCGGATTATACCATTTTTTGGACTATTAGTCCAATCCCAAGCTCATGTCCACCCAAACAAACATGGCCTAAATGTTTTTATCAACATTTCTATTAAACGTGTGGATCTTACACCCATGTGAGACATTTAGTAAAAATATTAATAAAATGTTTGGAATCCTTAACATTACCCTTTCACAATTTTCACCTATATTATTTTTTAGATGGGATAAACTAGTGAACTACAAAGCTTCAGAAAAAACTAAAGATCATAAAGGTGAAGGAATGTCTTCTATCCATACTGATAGCCTAGATAATTGGCATGCCATGCAAGCCAAACCACGTGCAACTTGATTCCCAAGACGCGAAATATGGGATATCCAAAACTAACTAAATTGGTGCCTCTCATCATATGCATGTTGCAAGATATACCCAAAAGAAGAAAACAAATACGAGCCATCCCAAAGAGCATTGACAATGGTGAGTAAATTGCCTTCAAGGTGGACATTCTGTAAACCCAATTCACTAGCAAAAGCTATCGCACGAGAGGCCACCTATGCCTCAACACAATTCGTCTCTATCTAACACTGAATTGGCTCTGAAAGATAAACAATTGTTGGAAATCTTCTGTGTAAAATAAATAACTTGAAACAAATTAAACAAATAAAAATAAATTACTTACAGAATTTATTTTACCGAAATGAATAAGTAATAAAAACGATCAAGTCGAGTTTGTGACACTCTGTCCTTAAAACAAATTCGCCCCGCTTCAGTGCTTACGGATAAATGGCGTCTATCTCCCAGGATATAATGATCTACACAAATTGTAGTAATACTCCAAACAATCTATACGGCGAACAAAACATGTGTTCTATACTCTCAGAATTTTATCCTAAAAACTAGAATGAAGAATAATGCAGAGAGAGCAAAACCGGAAGGAAAGCAAGAGAAATTCAGACTTTTCAGGATATATCAACTGCTGGAAGATGATCTCTATTTATAAGCAACTTGGTGACTTTCAGATCTGTCCGAAGAGGTGCAAAACAACCTGAATAGATGCAGTCTCCAAAATGAACAGGTGCAGTTCGAATTTGAACATATATGCTAGCAGTATTGGACAGATAACTGCTGGGCAGTTTAAATTTGTTAAATATGGTTTAATATGTTTAGGAATTTCTAGATTGGAAGAGGTACAATGTTGGATAGAAATTTAAATTCGATTTTGACACAAAATTTGGATTAATTTCGTTTAGAAAAATAAATTTTCCCGCAAGAATTTTTAGAAAAATTCAAAAAAAATTTGTCAAAAAAATTTATGTTAGAACCGACCCAACCCACACCCGCGCCCGACACGGTTCAGCTTAGCTGGCCGGTCGGATGGACGATGGCGGCATGCACATGTGGTTGTTTGGGCCAAGGTCCATTTTGTCCATAACTTTTCCCTTCTACAAACTTGGGGTGCCCCTTGGGGCCCAACCTAAGTGTTGCCACCTAGAGCATATATACATACACAAACTCGCTTAAAGTTTCAATGTGGGACAAGCCTTACAAGAAAACCCACATTTTGTTCTTTAATTGTTCATTCCACAAACCCGAAAACGACGTCAATTTCTCATTCACTCATAAATGGTTTTGATGAACTGTTTGCACCGTGTGACTTGTCATGCGGCAAGGAACACGTCACTTTTGGACTCACCCCAAAAGACGTGTGGGACCTACTCAAATTTGGGCTCAAAGGAAACCCATATTTTTTTCTTTAATTGTCCATTCCACGAACCCAAAAACAACGTCAACTTCTCATTCACTCATAAATGGTTTTGACGAACCGTTTGCACCGTGTGACTTGTCATACGACAAGGAACACGTCACTTTTGGACCCACCCCAAAAGGCATATGGGACCTACTAAATTTGGGCTCAAAGTTTGCCCAAAATAAGCTTATAAAACCATTATTTCTAGCAATCCCCCACATGAATGAAATTTGACAGAGAGAAAATGCAACAACATGATCTAATTATTGAGAGTACAGAAATTGGAAATATTCTGCAAAGGATAGGTAGCTTTTGTGAGACACTATCGGATTTACTAGCTAACCAGTAAATATGATGTCTTGAACTGTTCAGCTGTTTGTGTATACCAAGACAATAGAACTTATATAGCATATTACCAGACACAGTTTAGTTCTCACTATTGTGTTCATTTTGGCCCTAAACAACTTAGTCTCTCATGAGTGCTCTAGAGAATTGTAGCCTTTCACAAATCTCATAGAACCAGCCTAGTTCACACTCATATAAGTGATTCTTATGAAGAATATCCTGCCATACTCCATTAGGTATTTCTAGATATAAGAATCATTAAAAGTTTTACTTAACCTAAAACGTTGTAGACATCACTATTTCATTATAAAAATAGACAGGAGTTTGATTTCCTAGTGATCCTTATGAGTCATACACAACTCGGTTGTCCCTTTGAACCTAGATCTTGGGATCTCTAGTCAACTAGGTTGGGTTGTTGTAATGGCCCCAAAATGCATGTCACAATTATCCTTATTTAATTATGCGATAATATGAATTAATTGGAGAATATCCGTTTGAATTGGAAAAATATCTATTGAGGCTACAACTTTGGGGCTGAAATTGATGACCATAATGGGTTCAAAAACCGAAATTGGGTACATAGATATGCTAGTGGGAATTTTTAGAGCCACTTGGGAAGTTTAATTAAAAATTGATTTCGTTTGATTCGTTAAGCCATGTTTGGCTCAACCTTTAGATAATTCTTCGTAGATATAGATATGGGCCTTTGTTTGACTCAAACAAAAAGGAAGTAAAAATATCTGAGAGAGGAAGAGAGTTCTAGAGAAAGAGAGAAGCCAAGGAAAAGAAGAAGAACAAAGAGGGGATTAAGCTAAATCTTCACCAAATCAAGCATCAAAGGTAAGAATCCATCCCAAATCTCTTGAAGCTAAGTGAAATTAAAGAGTTGGGTAGTGTAAATTGTTGCTTAGAACTCACATGAGTTTAAAAGAGGAATTGAAATCATCCATGGCATCAAATCATTTAATTCATGTTCATAAACTTGTTTTCTTGCATGATTCTTGGTGATGGAGGGTGAAACTCCATGGATTTGTTAACATATGCATTGTTGTTGATTTTGCCCTTTAATTCAAAGCTTTGATCTTCACATGAAACATTGAGTTTGATTTAAAGTTATGAATTTTATTTGAAGTTAGAAATGGGAAATTCAAGTTGTTTTCAAGTGTTTTGAGCCTTGAAATGTATGAATTGAAAGTTGATTTCGCAAAAGAAAGAGTTCCCTTTCAAAGCAGATTTTCGGACTGGTTTTTCACCTAGACCGCTTGAGCGGCCTGGGACACCGCTCAAGCGGCCAACCTTGATTTGGGCCAAAATTGATTCTGAAGTTCCACCGCTCATGCAGCCAAGCCCATCGCACGATCGGCCAGGCCACCGCACGTGCGGCTAAACAGGGCAAAATTTCTAATTTTGTTTTCTTTCTGTTTTCTGACTTCCAAGACTTCATTTACTTGATTTTCACATGTCATTTACGTCCATTAACATTCCATAAGCATGAAATAAAGTAAGAAAAGAATAGAAGTAACTGAACGAACGAATAACGGATAACCGAATAACGTTAAGAATCAACTAATTGACTCGATATCGATGTGTATTGAGAAATTGTGCTATGAATATTTGTATTTGTATGTCAAGACTTGAAGACCGTGCAACCGGTTTTAGAAGCCCACTGTGAGGAACATTTTTGTAAAGATATGTTGATATGACTCATGTTTTAACTGTTATCGATAAGTTATAATTTCTAAAATGCTATTTTGATCATGTGAATGAATATCCTATTTGCGAATCTAATATGGCATCCATGGATAGTCCCAAGTCATGGGGGACAACACATTAGGCCTATATTAAACCATTTTTCCAACAATCCCCCACATGAATGGAATTTGACGGAGAGAAAATGCAACAACATGATTTAATTACAGAGAGTACAGAAATTGGAAATATTCTGCAAAGGATAGGTAGCTTTTGGCTTTAAACCTTCCCTTATGAGACATTATCAGATTTACTAGCTAACTAGTGAACATGATGTCTTGAACTGTTCAGCCATTTTGTGTAAACCAAGACAATAGAACTCATACAGTATATTACCAAACACAATTTAGTTCTCACTATTGTGTTTATTTTGGCCCTAAACAACATGGTCTTTTATGAGTGCTTTAGAAAATTGTAGCCCTTCATAAATCTCATGGAACCGGCCTAGTTCACACTTATATAGATGATTCTTATGAAGAGTATCCTGTCATACTCTACTAGGTATACCTAAATATAAGAATCATTAAAAGTATTACTTAACCTAAAACACTGCAGACATCACTATTTCATCATAGAAATGGGTAGGAGTTTTGACTCCCCAGTGATCCTTATGAGTCATACACAACTCGGTTGTCCCTTTGAACCTAGATCTTGGGATCTCTAATCAACTAGATTGGGTTGCCATTGTGGTAACTCTTATTTAATAGGCTTAAGTCTTATTCCTCTTAATAAATTCTCAATTAACTCTCTTACTAACCCTTTGGTTAGTAGATCCGCTATGTTGTCTCTAAACTTCATATATTCAATAGAAATAATTCCATTAGAAAGTAGTTGTCTTACGGTGTTATGTCGACAATGAATGTGTCGTGACTTTCCGTTATACATATGACTCTGTGCTCTACCAATTGCTAATTGACTATCGCAATGTATGCATATAGCAAGCATCGGTTTTGGCCACATTGGAATATCTTCAAAGAAGTGGCGAAACCATTCTGCTTCTTCCCCAGCTTTATCTAAAGTTATGAATTCAGATTCCATAATAGACCTAGCAATGCAAGTCTATTTGGAAGATTTCTAAGATATAGCCGCACCCCTAAGAGTAAAGACATACCCATTGGTGGATTTTGAGTCTTTAGTATCCGATATCCAATTTTCATCACAGTATCCTTCAAGTACTGCTGGATATCTAGTATAATTTAGTACAATGTTACGAGTAAATCGGAGATATCTTAGAACCCTTATAATTGCTTTTCAGTGTTCTACTCTTGGATTACTCATATATCTACTTAATTTAATTACTGCATAGGCTATATCAGGGCGAGTGCAATTTATTAAGTACATTAAGCTTCCAATAATTTGGGCATACTCTAATTGAGAAATACTTTCTTGTACATTCTTAGAAAGAAATAAATTAACATCCACAGGTGTTCTAACAAGATGATCATCATTTTTGCTGAATTTGTCAAGTATTTTCTCAATGTAATGTGATTGTAACAAAGCATAACGTTCTGATATTTTGGTAATTTTCATACCAAGTATTACATCAACAATCCCCATATTTTTCATGTCAAAATGTTTATTCAACATTTTCTTGGTAGTTTTAATCATGTTATTATTACTACTTATGATGAGCATATCATTTACATAAAGACATACTATAACATAATCTTTGTTTGTGTTTTTAATATAAACACATTTGTCACATTCATTAATCTTAAATCCATTTGACATCATTACTTTGTCAAATTTCTCATGCCATTGTTTTGGCGTTTGTTTTAAACCATATAATGATTTAATCAATTTACACACTTTCTTTTCTTTTCCTGGAACAAAAAATCCTTCTGGTTGTTTCATATAAATTTCTTTATCTAACTCACCATTTAAGAAAGCGGTTTTCACATCCATTTGATGAATTTCTATATTGTACATAGATGCAATGACAATTAGCATTCTAATGGATGTTATTCTAGTAACTGGTGAGTATGTGCCAAAGTAATCAAGACCTTCTTTTTGTCTATACCCTTTGATCACAAGTCTTGCTTTGTATTTGTCAATTGATCCATCCGCTTTCATTTTTCTTTTGAAAATCCACTTGTACCCAAGAAGTTTACAACCTGGTGACAAATCTACCAATTCCCAATTATGATTTTGTAGGATGGATTTAACTTTACTATTGACAGTCTCTTTTCATAAAGGAGTTTCAAGACTGAACATAGCTTCTTTAAAAGTTAAAGGCTCATTTTCTAACAAAAATGTTAGAAAATTTTTCAATTGATGTTATTATAGTAACTGATGAGTATATGTCAAAGTAATCAAGACCTTCTTTTTGTCTATATCCTTTGGCCACAAGTCTTGCTTTGTATTTGTCAATTGATCCATCCGCTTTCATTTTTCTTTTGAAAATCCACTTGTACCCAAGAATTTTACAACCTGGTGGCAAATCCACCAATTCTTAAGCCAAGTTTGGCATGATTGAAAAAAGACAAAAAGTTAAAAAGTCACTATCCTATTTAAGTCACATCATCTTATTTAAGTCACATCACCTCTCTAACACATCACTCCAAACCCAACCCATATTTCATAAAAAGTCAAAAAGTGCACTTATTTAGTCTTCCCAAACTAGGCCTTAATTATGATTTTGTAGGATGGATTCAACTTTACTATTGACAGCCTCTTTCCATAAAGGAGCTTCAGGACTGGACATAGCTTTTTTAAAAGTTAAAGGCTCATTTTCTAACAAAAATGTTAGAAAATTTGGAACAAAAGACTTTGAGGTTCTAGCACGTTTACTATGCCTAGGTTCCTCTTTTTCATTTTGATCTATCTCTTGCTCTTGTTCTTGATCATGATTAGTAATAACATCATAAGATCTGTTATTTGAACTAGTCTCCTATCCAGTCTTATTTGGAAATATATTTTCAAAGAACGATGCATTCCGAGATTCAATAATAGTATTTAAATACATTTCGAAATGTTCTGACT
>NW_021035043.1:0-10104 GCF_004153795.1 Camellia sinensis
CGCGGATTATCACGACTGAGTAGAGTCGAGTAAGTAAGATACTAGCTATGATGTATATGTCAGGTATACCGAGAAGAAGAGAGGGGGGGTTGGGTTGAGAGATGAGAGAATAACACAAACGAAGTGATGGTCGGAAGAGGAAGGACTGGTTGCAAAATGAATTTGGTATGAAATTTGCTTTGAATATTTTTGACTCAAGTTTACATATACAAGACAATGTTTTGAAAAAACCACATATCATTTGAGCAAGAGAAAATGAGACTTGCTATGAGATCAGTGGTCTGGTCCGATTGGCGCGACCGAAACAGGTCGATCAGGGTTAGACTCGAAGCTCAATATAAAGTGTTTCAACAAATTATGGACTTGAGGGTGGTCGATGTGTCCGAGTGAGACATCCAGTCAGGAAACGGTATCGATGGCCAGAGTCGATTATGACTTGAGGTTGTGCATCCAAGGGGACATCCAGTTCAGACGTTCGGTCCCGGTCAAGGTGTTTGGCAGGTGTGGCCAATTAGCGGTTCTTATCTTATTGTTCAGAACACGCTATGTTACAGTCAATTTGCTGATATAGGTGAAGACCTCTCAGTTTAGGTGAAAAAATGTGAGATGTTCTCACATTTGATACAGATTTAAGCCTTTGTTTGTCATCTACTATATAATCCTCTTTTTATCTTTTATTTTCCATCAACATCACCCTCCTACTTAATTCTGCACATTTTTCGTAAACGACAAAAGTGCCACTTTTTTTAGTACATACCCAAACCAACGCCTTAATCAATAATGCTAGAAATCTCAAAAATTTTAACTAAAAGATTTTACCAAATGTCTCACGTGTGGGCTATACTGAAATCTATATGTATGAGTCTCACATATCTACCCAATAAAATATTTGATAAAAATTTTAATAAATTTTCAAAACACTTCTTAATTTACAAATTTAGGCGATAATTATTAAGGTTGGAAGATCGCTTATGGGGAAATTCCATTGTTGGTTGTCATTTTCCAGTCCCAATAGCAGAGTTGTAATTACGAGTCTCATTCCCAATAAATACCCAGACTTGAATTTCCGCTTCGTCCAAATCGATGAGGACAACAATTCAATTTTTGTTTTTACATGGCAAACCAAAAAAAAAATCTCAGGCCATGTTTGCTTTAATTTTAAAAAACTTATTTTAAATGTTTTTTGAAATAATAATGCGAAATTTTAAAATTTTATTAAATTTTTATCAAATGTTTCATATAAATATGAAATTCACGTACTGTGAATCTTATACTCATGTAAAATATTTAATAAATGTAAAATATTTGATAAAATTTTAGGATTTCTAAGACTACTTTTTTCAAAAAAAGATTTAGTAAAAGAAATAAAAAATATATATATACTTATCATTTCTATCACTTTCAAAAAAAGAATTTTAATTTTTTTTAACCTAAAACACAAACCGAAGGCCTCAATTTCTCTCTCTCTCTCTCTCTCTCTATACGGTTATTTGAGCTTGAGAGAGATGTCTCATCTGATGTCATCTCATCTCCCACTGAATATTTATTGGAAAGGAACAGGCATGGCGCACTCTCTGTCTATCTCTGGTGAGTTTGTGGTCCTCCAACCGACCTCCGCAACATGACAAAGAGGGTGGACTTAGGTTTGATTTTTATTCCTATGATGATGTTGGACCAAGTCCAGTCTGGACTTGCCTACCCTTCTCAGAGCTGTAGTTGATGCTGAAGAAGATTGGCTCCTTCTAATCTGGTTTCTGGGTTTCCTCACAAAATGATCTGGCCTTAATTTCTGGCCAAGGAAATGATGCCATGTAAGTGATTCTTGTTTCTTTTGGATTATGTCTAGTCTAGTTTATCATACATGGTGTTTTTTTATTTTTTAAATTAATGTATTATATATGAATTACAATAACAACGAAGACCAAGTTGTTGGGTTAATGTGGATGAGGAATTTTATGATAGACGCTCAATTTTTTTTTTGAATATACAGATTACGAGCTTTAGTTACACTTTAGTTATAACATATTAATTGTTATTTTGATTATGATTGAATAATTGTTTATTTATTCCTCATTGATTTGTCTGCAACTAAATAGGATTGATTTATAAAAAGTTTACTAGATGGAAAATGTATGACACTTAAAAATGAATATATTCCCTTGGCATGGGGATATGCAGGGTGGGTTAGAGTCGGGTTTATTAGTAGTCCGCCAACCGAACAGAACATGTCGGGTTGGTATGCTGGTCAACAGTGGTCGACCGATCAGGTCTTTGAAATCGACCGAGCCAAAACTACGGTTTGGCGGTCGGGGTCGGTCGGAGACAACGAATGAATCGATAGCAGTAATGGAGCAAAAAATTGAGTGATATATATATATATATACGCACAGATTTAAGAGAGATTTACAACAGCAAAAAAATTAAAAATATATATATTTATATATCAAATCTAAAGTAAGATCTTTGAAGGAAATCACCACACGATATCTCAGATTTGGTTAAAACCTCCATCAATGCCTTCGTCTACGTCGTCATTATACTCACCATCGCCGTTAAAGAGTAAAATTCACCTAAGGGTGAAGGAAGTGAGGTGGGTGAGGGAGATCAGAAGTTTGATTGGGGATAGACAGAGAAAGAAACTGAGATAGAGAAGGTTGGGAGGTGAACAACTGAGAAATGATGGAGAGAGACGTAGGGATTAGAGCATCCGCACCAAATTCTTTAAAAATTTAGTCAAATTAAAACTATTTAATTGTTTTAGCTAGTCACTTTTTAACATTTATTATATCAAACTCTTTATTCTAATTTATTCTTATTAAATATTATTTTTTTATTGTGTTTGTTAGTTTTTTTTTTTTTTTTTTCCCCCCCTCCCCCCCAAAAAAAAAAATAAAAAAAATTTTAAAAAAAAAAAAAAAAAAAAAAAATTTGTAGTTGATCGGTTGACCGACCAGACTTTGGACGGACATCCGGTAACACAAAAGTAACGATGAACAGTGTCTCACTTGTTGTAACGAGTTACTATAGTCATAATAAATTTTGACGAGATAAAAACGAATTTAATAGAGTTGATTTTTTAAAATTTTTAACTAAAAAATAACTTTGAAAAACTTGATGAGATGCTCTTACTTCTTCCAAGGAGATTGAGGAATGTTGATAATTACAATCACATGAGCCAATGTAGCCACCTGTGTTTTATTTATATTTTATTCTCAATGTTCATAATTACAATCGCATCATCCAAAACCAATGTACTCACCTATGCTATCGTTATTTTTTATTATGGCCAATGGCCATTATTTAGAATCGTCACCGACCGTGAATTCAAAATTTTTTATTTTCACAGATTGCCACCAACCGTTCTAAGAATTGAAATCGACTGTAGCTTGACGGGTTCGGACGAGTCGAGCGGGTACATCGGGTTGTGCGGTCTATACACACTTGACATAAAGAGAATGAGTGGATAAGTCAAAAATTATGTGAATCGTTAATACTAATATTATGAAGTGACTTGAAATAACATAGAATTGTATTTTGACAAATAAAAAAAATCATTTTATTTCGACTATAAAAAAAGTCACTTCATGCTCTTGATTGACTTTAAACTGTTATTGTAGAACTAGAGACACTGACTGTGGTGTTGTTTGCAGCTCTTTTTGCATCATGGCTGGCCATTACATTCTCTTTTATTGGCTTTTGTCATTCACTTCAAGTGCTAGTAATGGTCTCGTAATAAATTCTTCTAGACCCGAGGTTACCACGGCACATCGTGGTGTGTGGTGTTTTTGTTGCTGCTGATGATGGTCGATGTTCCAGAAATTGGGAGGGAATGTTCTTCGAGAAGGAGGTCATCTGTTTGAGTGCATCAGTTAGCTGTTGCTCTTTGCTTGGGTGTTGTGAGCCCAGCTTTCCAAGTGGCATTGGTGGAGGGCGCATTCATTGTCTTCTTAGGTTAGCCAATGGGACAACAGAAGCTTTTGATATGAGAGAAACCTGCACCCATGAAAGCTTCAAAGGTAACTCAGAATTGGTTATATCTTCTCCCTTTTGTTTTTGTTTATTTATTGGGCTCCTTTGTCTTTTTGTTTGACAAATATGTTAATTGGTAATCATTCTAGGTGGAGAAAAAGAGAGAAATTTCACTGATAAGAACCCTCTTTATTATCTGTTTTACCATGCCAATTGTGTTTTCTCTTTTCCTTCATTATATGAGCAGTCATATCTTTCAGGATTAATCCTCGTCAATTAATTCAAGTTCTATTGATGGTTTTGTTTCATCAATTGCCAAAGTCTTGTTTGCATTTGCATGACTACAAAGTGAAAGAAGTTTGACTGCCCTAAAGCTTTTTACTGGATGATCCACCATGTTGAAAATTTCCAAGCTGTATGAGTGTTTACCCTGCTGATTATGTTAATTTGTTTTGAATGCTCCATCCGTTCCATTTTTTTAGTAATATCACCCTGGTTCTGGTAATTAGTGTCTACTATCTACTCTAGTTGGTAGTTGCGGTGAATCGCCCATTCTTTGAGAGTTTCTGCGTCAAACCTCGTTTGGAGCATAGAGTTGTTAGGTTTAAATAATTATTTTCCCTTCATAGAGTAACTAAAAGGTTCATTGGTAGCCAACCCCGCTTGATTGGGACAAAGGCTTAGTTTGGTTTTCGGTACACACTGGTTCTGGTTGTTGTTCTCTTACTGCTATTTTGTGGTTTCAGAAAAGGGGGAGGTGTAGGACATATAGATTTTGGTTTATTAGGTGATGCAATACGGCAGAAGATGCCAAATTAGGACATTTTCTTGTCAGCTTTACTTGAGAAGCACAAGTTTTTTCTGTTTTTGTAAACCTTTATGCACACGTGGCGTTTACATTTGTTTGCAAAGAATTGTCCTGCATATTTTTTGCATCACTGATTGCTATAAGTGTTGTAAATAGCAAAGTCATAGAAGCTATGTTATGCTAAATTTAGGGCATTGTTACTTGCACGCCTACTTTTGTAAAGGGCAGAAGTTTTATTTTTTTAGGTTGTCATTTGTTATGCCACGCGTTGGCTATATGAATGGCAAAGAAGTTGTCCTGTATTCAGTATTAACTTCACATCCAATAATTATACTTCTAGTGTTTGTCATGAGAAATTGTTAAAGCTCCATTACACCAATTTTTGTATATGTTCATGGTAGCTCATTCTTGCTTTATCGTTTTGGCTTAAAGTGCATACTCCAGGAGTTACATAACTTCACAGTACTTGTTAATTTCCTAAATATTCTGAATCCATTCCTTTTGATTTAGACCACATCTAGAATATGTACTCTAAATGCTGCTCTGAAAACTACGTGGTGCACTCTCCATAGCTGTTCCAGGGGAACTTGCAGGCCTACACCATGTATGGGAACAATAATGGAAGCTTCCATGGAAGAGGCTTGTTAAAATCCAGAGAGAAACTTGCAAGAAAGGGGATTCAAAGATTTCACCGATATCCCACATGCAGATGGTTAAACAGAAAAGGTATCATGACTAGATGAGGGACTTCACAACATTCACATCAAAAGGAGCCCTCTTGCAGCCAGGTCACATTTGCCGTAACCGCAAATCTTTGCAAAGACACTATTAGAAATTTCAAGAAAAAGGGGGGTTGGCTTGGAACTTTTATAATGGATCAATTTGGATTAATTTGGTTAGACGATGCTTCAGGAATGCCTGGAGGAATATGACCATGAGGACTGTGCAACAGCTATCAAGTTAAACACAGAGAAGCCAATCTCTGCGGACATTGTAGGGTTGAAAATACTTGGAAGCCGCCTCCTTCTTCAAGGTGCTGCTGCTTATGATACTAGTAAGTGTATCTCCTAACTGAACCAAAAGGAGAGAAATGATCTTTAGAATTCCCATCTTTACTTCCCTACTCCACTACACACTCCACTCAACCTACCTCCACTTCACCACACACTCCATTTCACCTAACCCACTATCACCTCCACTACACCTACTACCACATTTTCTTCTATATATAGATTGTATAGGAATTGTAATTTATAATCTTGTATATCAATCAATAATATCCATCAATATATTTTTCATGGTATCAGAGCAAGGTTAAACCTATTCATTCTCTTCACCCGCGGGCGGCAGCCTCGCCTTGGCTGCCCGCCGGACCTCTACACATACCCAGACTGGTAACTTCTCTTACCTCTCTGTTCTGTCCATTCAAACTCAGAAGCGCCGGAAACCCCTCCGGAATACCCACGCCGCGACCTTAAAAAAAAAAAAAAAAAAAAAAAAAAAAAAAAAAAAAAAATCACCCTGCCGTCAGATCCATTCTCTCTCCGTGTCGAAAATGGCAACAGCATCGTCGTCGTCGTCAGCATCATCTGGGTTACAGAAAGAAAGGAATACCAGCAGCTGCTTTCGTGAAGATGTACACACCTACCTCTCTCAATTAGGTCTAGATGTCAACTCCGCCCTCTCTTCCTCCAAGAAAGGCTTCAGCAATACAGGTTGGTCGAGATGAAACTTCTTGCACAGCAAAGGGATCCTTCAGGGGAGATCCCAGACATTGAGAAGTGATTGGATATAGTCACTACTTTGCAAGCTAAGAAGGGTACTGGTGAGGCACTGCTAGCCGATTTCGAAGTGTCTGAAGGCATCTATTCTCAAGCACGCATTCAGGACAACTGATTCAGTATGTTTATGGCTGGGAGCTAATGTCATGCTGGAGTACTCATGTGAAGAGGCCACCAAGCTTCTCAAATGATTTGGAAAATGCTAGAGCCAGTTTAGAAGTTATTGTTGCAGATCTACAATTCCTGAGGGATCAAGTGACGTTTACTCAGGTCACAATCGCTCGCATATACAACTGGGATGTTCATCAACGCAGAATCCGACAAGCACAAGCCTCACCTGACACTGGTCTATCTGAGGAAGCTACTCAGCAGATTCCCACTCAGTCCAAGGCATTTCAGTAGGCGATCCACGTGGTTACATTCATGTTTTTCCACTGGCTTTGTCCCCTTTTTTGCTTCCATCCCCACTTTTTTATTTTTAATCAATTTTTATGTGACTTTCGCCACCACTTTTGACCCAACACTTTTTCATCCCATCTTTTTTTTTTAATCACATCACTTCCTCTCTCTCTGGTCCCTCTCTCCACCAGACATTGTCTTCCATCCTTTCCCTTAATTTATTCCACCCACCGTTACACTCTTTTTTTTATTTTAATATATATATCTCTATATATTTTTATTATCATATATTCCTTATCCCTACCATTGTTCGTGAGCATCACCATTTTTCCATTATTCTTATTATTTTTTTTTATATTCCAAAAAAAAAAAAAAAAAAAAAAAAATCACACCGATGTTTTTCCATTCACTCCTCCACAAATATTTTATCTATTTTCTTTCTCCATTGTTTTCTTTTATTTTATTTTTATTATTCACCACACAAACAACACAAAATCACACCAACAACATTCCACAAACTTTACCTTATTTTCTTCATCTCCGGGCTCAACCCGATCACAATTACAAAAAAAAAAAAAAAAAAAAAAAACAGCCAAGACCACCATACACAACAACCAAAGGATTTTTTTCCGTATCCCTTCTCTACTCTGCCGCCGGTCTCTTTCTTTTTGCCTCCGTCCTGGGCGCCCTTGCCGGTGTGCCTCCGTGTTTCCCACTCCACTGGGCACGTCACCTAATCCCTGCTCCTCCACTGCAGCATATGGCGACCTCCGAATCGGAACATCACGGTGGCCTTCCGCTTCAGCTCTTTGTTTTCTGCCTTTGGCACACTTATCTCTGCTCGCGCTCCTTATACATGCGTTGGAGCAGAGCCAGCTGGGAGTTTAAATGCTGCACCGCTCATTTGTCCTACTCTGCAGCCGGTTCGACAAATTTGTGACCGCCGTCATGCTTTCCACACATGCCTTCAGAGTATACTGATTGGCCTCACACATCCTACTGCACTGCCGATTCTTTGCTCCACCGACCGCATCGGAAAGTTCACGGAGCAAACTCCGGGGCGCTTGGTTGAGGTTCCAGTGCCACCGCACGCAGTTCTCTCTTTTGTTGACTCGTTGAGGTCGGGAAAGAGGGTGAGCAGTCCACGGAAGACGAAGACGAAGCCATTTTCTGGCAACAGAGTGTTATCCAGAATCTTCTCCAGAATCTCTCTCAGAATATCTCTCACAGGTGTTTTGGCCTCAGCCTCAGCCTCTGTCTTATAGCGAGGCAGCCACGCGCGATCGCGCGCCACTTGCCGACAGCCGACCAACGGGCGCGCAGCCAAGGCGCTCACTTGCCTCGCCATCATGTCTGTCACGCCTTTTGATGAAGTGGGCGCGCCTTTTGAGGGCGCACCTTTTGACAGATTGGGCACGCCTTTTGAGGGCACGACTTTTGAGGGCTCACTATATATATCCATATAAATATATATTTGGGCAGCCTATATACACCATCATACAGTGTATTTTTTAGGGGTCCGACAAGACTCTGTAAACTGTCCCGACATTGATTCCGGTTAGCTCTTTCAATGGTCCGACAAGACTCTGTAAACTGTCCCGACATAGATTCCGGTTAGTTTCTACAAGGGTCCGACAAGACTCTGTAAACTGTCCCGACAGTGATTCCGGTTAGCTCCTTTATGGGTCCGACAAGACTCTGTAAACTGTCCCGACATAGATTCCGGTTAGTCTGCTACAACGGTCCGACATGACCCCATAACTGTCTTTACAACGGTCCGCCATGACCCATAAACTGTCTTCTACAACGGTCCAACATGACCCCATAACCTGTCTTCTACATCGGTCTGACACCACATACAGTGTCCTCTACAACGTTATGAACCCCATACAGTGTCTTCACCAACGGTCTGACACGACCATACAGTGTCCTCCTATCCTTTTTTATTTTTATGTATTTCTTGTTTTGTTACCTCTCTCAAACTTCAAGTTGGTTAGTTTCTCTCCTCCTTGAGTTGGCGGGGGCTTGTTAGAATTCCATCTTTACCTTCACCTACTCCACTACAACACTCCACTTCACCTACCTCCATTCACCAACACACTCCATTTCACCTAACCCACTATCACCTCCACTACACCTACTACCACAATTTTCTTCTATATTTAGATTGTATAGGAATTGTAATTTATAATCTGTAATATCAATCAATAATATCCATCAATATATATCCATCAATATATTTTTCAAATCTCTTTACATGCTTCTCTTCATTTGTCAATATAATAAAGGTTCATATAATGTGGCCTTTTTGTTTGTACTTCCAACAGGTGCTAAACATTCTTACTCAATACGGATTTCCTTCGGGTGTTTCTGGCTCCCTTGGGGTCCATAGAGAAATTGAAGCTTTGAAACATGCATTTTGCTTTGAAGATGAATCTTGGCGATCCTGATTTGTTAACGTCAAAAAGGTTTATATGATATGCTCTTCCCAAAATTCGCAGCAAAGTTTGAGAAAACCATATTTGATAACATGACATTTGGTCCGAGTCACTATGGTGGACGGTAAGCAGTTTTGGTCAGTAAGGAAAATGACGTTACATGGACTTAGGTATGAATATTGGGCGCGGGTGTGGTCCAAGCATTGGATCTTCCTAAACCAAAATATTAGATTTAGTTAATGCATCCAAAAGTTGGATATGGGTACGAGGATGTGCCTAACACTTTGCATCTATTGTATATCATGTAATATTCTTAGATAAGATATAAATTGTTACTTCAAATTGTTCACCCAAACAAACACAAAAAAGAGTCTACTTCAAATTAAATGAGATTTAGGGAAATATGGAATTTATATCGCCCATTTCGTGTAGAAGCTAGCAAGCTTTCTTAATGGAAAATGTGAGCTCCATTTCTTCAAACGTCATGTACAATTAGATGATCCAAATATCTAAATTGGATACTGATATCGGACACATATCCCACACCTTACCCATATCATATATGGTGGACACGTGTCCAATGGGTTAAGTAGAAGAGTCCGTGTAGCACAAAATATTGATTATCCATAGATCGTAGTCCTTATTAGTTTTGTTCACCTTTTCATTCTTATTAGTGGAATCCAATCCACGATCATGGCACCAGTCACAT
>NW_021035044.1:0-13216 GCF_004153795.1 Camellia sinensis
AGAAGAGGAAATTGAATAAAAATAGAAGTTGCATAAAATTAAAAATAGAAGTTCATTCAAGAAACCACTATGTCTCAATGATCTATTTGGAAGTTAAATAAAAAATGAAGTTAAATAGAAAAGGAAATTGAATAAAAATAGAAGTTGCATAAAAGTAAAAATGGAAGTTCATTCAAGAAACCACTATACCTTAACGATCTACTTGGAAATTAAATACAAAAGGAAGTTGAATAGAAAAGAAAATTGAATAAAAATGGAAGTTGCATAAAATTAAAAATGGAAGTTCATTCCAAAAACCACTATATCTTACGATCTATTTGGAGGTTAAATAAAAATGGAAGTTAAACAGAAAAGAAAATTGAATAAAAATGGATGTTGAATATAAATAAAAATGGAAGATGCATAAAATTAAAAATGGAAGTACATTCAAGAAACCACTATACCATAACGATCTATTTGGAAATTAAATAAAAAAAAGAAGTTGAATAGAAAAGGAAATCGAAAAAAAAATGGAAGATGAATAAAATAAAAAATGGAAGTTGCATAAAATTAAGAATGGAAATTCATTCAAAAAACCATTATACCTTAACGATCTATTTGGAAATTAAATGAAAAAGGAAGTAGAATAGAAAAGGAAATTGAATAACAATGGAAGTTGATTAAAAATAAAATGGGAAGTTGCATAAAATTAAAAATGGAAGTTTATTCAAAAAACCACTATTCCTTAACGATTTATTTGGAAATTAAATAAAAGAGGAGGTTGAATAGAAAAGGAAATTGAATAAAAATGAAAGTTGAATAAAATAAAAATAGAAGTTGCATAAAATTAAAAATGGAAGTTCATTCAAGAAATCACTATACCTTAACGATCTATTTGGAAAATAAATAAAAAAAAGGAAGTTGAATAGAAAAGGAAATTGAATAAAAATGGAAGTTGGATAAAAATAAAAATGGAAGTTCATTCAAGAAACCACAATACCTTAATGATCTATTTGGAAATTAAATAAAAAATGAAGTTGAATAGAAGAGGAAATTGAATAAAAACGAAAATTCATTCAAGAAACCACTATATCTTAACGATCTATTTGGAAGTTAAATAAAGAAGGAAGTTGAATAGAAAAAGAAATTGAAAAAAAATTGAAGTTGCATAAAAAAAAAGTGGAAGTTGCATAAATTAAAAATGGAAGTTCATTAAAAAAACCACTATACCTTAATGATTTATTTGGAAATTAAATAAAAAAGGAAGTTGTATAGAAAAGTAAATTGAAAAAAAATGGAAGTTGAATAAAAATAAAAACGGAAGTTGCATAAAATTAAAAATGAAAGTTCATTCAATAAATCATTATACCTTAACGATCTATTTAGAAGTTAAATAAAAAAGGAATTTAAACAGAAAAGGAAATTGAATAAAAATGACAGTTGGATAAAAAACAAAATGGAAGTTCATTCAAGAAACCACTGCACCTTAACGATCTATTTGGAAATCAAATAAAAAAAGAAGTTAAATAGAAAAGGAAATTGATTAAAAATGGAAGCTGAATAAAAAAAAAATGGAAGTTCATTCAAGAAACCACTATACATTAACGACTTATTTGAAAATTAAATAAAAAATGAAGTTGAATAGAAGAGGAAATTGAATAAAAATAGAAGTTCATTCAAAAAACCACTATACCTTAACGATTTATTTGAAAATTAAATAAAAAAGGATGTTGTATAAAAAAGTAAATTAAAAAAAAAAATGCAAGTTGCAAAAAAAAAAAAAAAGATGCGGAAGTTGCATAAAATAAAAAATGGAAGTTCATTCAAAAAACCACTATACCTTAACGATTTATTTGCAAATTAAATAAAAAAAAGAAGTTGAATTGAAAAGGAAATTGAATAAAATTGGAGTTGAACAAAAATAAAAACGGAAGTTGCATAAACTTAAAAATGGAAGTTCATTCAGGAAACCAATATACCTTAACGATCTATTTGGAAAGTAAATAAAAAAGGAAGTTGAATATAAAAGGAAATTGAATAAAAAAGGAAGTTAAATAAAAATATAAATGGAACTTGCATAAAATTAAAAATGGAAGTTCATTCAAGAAACCACAATACCTTAACAATCTATTTGAAAATTAAAAAAAAAAAGAAGGAAGTTGAATAGAAAAGTAAATTGAAAAAAAATAGAAGTTGAATAAAAATAAAATTGGAAGTTGCATAAAATAAAAAAATGTAAGTTCATTCTATAAATCACTATACCTTAACGTTCTATTTGGGAATTAAATAAAAAAGGAAGTTGAATCGAAAAGGAAATTGAATAAAAATGGAAGTTGAACAAAAATAAAAATGGAAGTTGCATAAAATTAGCAATGGAAGTTCATTCATGAAACCACTATACCATAACAATCTATTTAGAGATTAAATAAAAAAATGAGGTTGAATAGAAAGGGAAATTGAATAAAAATTGAAGTTGCATAAAATTAAAAATGTGAGTTCATTCAAGAAACCACTATATCTTAACGATTTATTTGGAGGTTAAATAAAAAAGGAAAGGAAATAGACAACAAAATTGAATAAAAATGGAAGTTGAACAAAAATAAAAATTGAAGATGCATAAATTAAAAATGACAGTTCATTCAAGTAACCACTATTTATTAACGATCTAATTGAAAATTAAATATAAAATGAAGTTGAATAGAAAAGGAAATTGGAAAAAAAAAAATGGACGATGAATAAAAATAAAAATGGAAGTTGCATAAAATTAACAATGGAAGTTCATTCAAGAAACCACTATACCTTAACGATCTATTTGGAAATTAAATAAAAAAGGAAGTTGAATAGAAAAGGAAATTGAATAACAATGGAGGTTGAATAAAAATAAAAGTGGGAGTTGCATTAAATTAAAAATGGCAGTTCATTCAAAAAACCACTATTCGTTAACGATTTATTGGAAATTAAATAAAAAAGGATGTTGCATAGAAAAGGAAATTGAATAAAAATGAAAGTTGAATAAAAAAAAAAGAGAAGTTGCTTAAAATTAAAATTGGAAGTTCATTCAAGAAATCGCTATACCTTAACGATCTATTTGAAAATTAAATAAAAAAGGAAGTTGAATCGAAAAAGAAATTGAATAAAAAAGGAAGTTGAATAAAAATAAAAATGGAAGTTGCATAAAATTAACAATGGAAGTTCATGCAAAAAACCACTATACTTTAACGATTTTTTTGCAAATTAAATAAAAAAAGGAAGTTGTATAGAAAAGTAAACTGAAAAAAAAAATTGAAGTTGCATAAAAAAAAAGTGGAAGTTGTATAAAATTAAAAATGGAAGTTCATTCAAAAAACCACTATACCTTAACGATTTATTTGCGAATTAAATAAAAAAGAAGCTGAATTGAAAGGGAAATTGAATAAAATTGGAAGTTGAACAAAAATAAAAACGAAAGTTGCATAAAATTAAAAATGGAAGTTCATTCAAGAAACCATTATACCTTAACGATTTATTTGGAAATTAAATAAAAAAGGAAGTTGTATAGAAAAGGAAATTTAATAACAATTGAAGTTGAATAAAAATAAAAATAGATGTTGCATAAAATTAAAAATGAATGTTTATTCAACAAACCACTATATCTTAGAGATCTATTTGGAAGTTAAATAAAAAATGAAGTTAAATAGGAAAGAAAATTGAATAAAAATGGAAGTTGAAAAAAAATAAAAATGGAAGTTGCCTACAATTAATAATGGAAGTTCATTCAAAAAACCACTATACCTTAACGATCTACTTGAAAATTAAATAAAAAAGCAAGTAGAATAGAAAACGAAATTGAATAAAAATGGAAGTTGATTAAAAATAAAAGTCAAAGTTGCATAAAATTTAAAATGGAAGTTCGTTCAGAAACCACTATTCCTTAACTATTTATTTGGAAATTAAATAAAAAAGGAAGTTGAATAAAAAAGGAAATTGAATAAAAAAAGAAAGTTGAATAAAAATAAAAATAGAAGTTGCATAAAATTAAAAATGGAAGTTCATTCAAAAAATCACTATACCTTAACGATCTATTTCGAAAATAAATAAAAAAGGAAGTTGAATATAAAAGGAAATTGAATAAAAACGGAAGTTGGATAAAAACAAAAATGGAAGTTCATTCAAGAAACCACTATACCTTAACGATCTATTTGGAAATTAAATAAAAAATGTAGTTGAATAGAAGGGGAAATTGAATAAAAATAGAAATTCATTCAAGAAACCACTATATCTTAACGATCTATTTGGAAGTTAAATAAAAAAGGAAGTTGAATAGAAAAAGAAATTGAAAAAAAATGAAAGTTGCATAAAAAAAAAGAGTGGAAGTTGCATAAAATTAAAAATGGAAGTTCATTAAAAAAAACAACTATATCTTAACGATTTATTTGGAAATTACATAAAAAAGGAAGCTGTATAGAAAAGTAAATTGAAAAAAATGGAAGTTGAATAAAAATAAAAACGGAAGTTGCATAAAATTAAAAATGAAAGTTCGTTCAAGAAATCACTATACATTAACGATCTATTTGGAAATTAAATAAAAAAGGAATTTGAATAGAAAAGGAAATTGAATAGAAATGGAAGTTGAGTAAAAACAAAAATGGAAGTTGAATAAAAATAAAAGTGGAAGTTCATTCAAGAAACCACTATAACTTAACGATCTATTTGAAAATCAAATAAAAGAGGAAGTTAAATAGAAAAGGAAATTGAATAAAAATGGAAGTTGAATAAAAATAAAAATAAAAATGGTGGTTCATTAGACAAGCCAATATACCTTAACGATCTATTTGAAAATTAAACAAAAAATAAAGTTGAATAGAAGAGGAAATTGAATAAAAATAGAAGTTCATTAAAAAAACCACTATACCTCAACGATTTATTTGGAAATTAAATAAAAAAGGAAGTTGTATGGAAAAGTAAATTGAAAAAAAATGCAAGTTGCGTAAAAAACAAAAAGTGGAAGTTGAATAAAATTAAAAATGAAAGTTATTCAAAAAACCACTATACCTTAACGATTTATTTGCAAATTAAATAAAAAAGGAAGTTGAATTGAAAAGGAAATTGAATAAAATTGGAAGTTGAACAAAAATAAAAACGGAAGTTGCATAAAATTAAAAATGGAAGTTTATTCAAGAGACCACTATACCTTAACGATCTATTTGGAAGTTAAATAAAAAAGGAAGATGAATATAAAAGGAAATTGAATAAAAAAGGAAGTTGAATAAAAATATAAATGGAACTTGCATAAAATTAAAAATGAAAGTTCATTCAAGAAACCACTATACCATAACGATCTATTCGAAAATTTAAAAAAAAAAAGGAAGTTGAATAGAAAAGTAAATTGAAAAAAAATGGAAGTTGAATAAAAATAAAAATGGACGTTACATAAAATTAAAAATGTAAGTTCATTCTATAAATCACTATACCTTAACATTCTATTTGGAAATTAAATAAAAAATGAAGTTGAATCGAAAAGGAAATTGAATAAAAGTGGAAGTTGAACAAAAATAAAAATGGAAGTTGCATAAAATTATCAATGGAAGTTCATTCAAGAAACCACTATACCATAACAATCAATTTAGAAATTAAATAAAAAAAAAAGGATGTTGAATAGAAAAGGAAATTGAATAAAAATGAAAGTTGCATAAAATTAAAAATGTGAGTTCATTCAAGAAACCACTATATCTTAACGATTTATTTGGAGGTTAAATAAAAATGGAAGGGAAATAGAAAAGGAAATTGAAGAAAAATGGAAGTTGAATAAAAACAAAACATGAAGATGCATAAATTAAAAATGGCAGTTCATTCAAGTAACCACTATTTATTAACGATCTATTTGAAAATTAAATAAGCAATGAAGTTGAATAGAAAAGGAAGTTGAAAAAAAATGGAAGATGAATAAAAATAAAAATGAAAGTTGCATAAAATTAACAATGGAAGTTCATTCAAGAAGCCCCTATACCTGAACGACCTATTTGGAAATTAAATAAAAAAAGTAGTTGAATAGAAAAGGAAATTGAATAACGATGGAAGTTGAATAAAAATAAAAATGGAAGTTGCATAAAATTAAAAATAGAAGTTCATTCAAAAAACCACTATTCCTTAGCGATTTATTTGGAAATTAAATAAAAAAGGAAGTTGCATAGAAAAAGAAATTGAATAAAAATGAAAGTTCAATAAAAATAAAAAGAGAAGTTGCTTAAAACTAAAAATGGAAGTTCATTCAAGAAATCGATATACCTTAACGATCTATTTGAAAATTAATTAAAAAAGGAAGTTGAATTGAAAAGTAAATTGAATAAAAAAGGAAGTTGAACAAAAATAAAAATGGAAGTTGCATAAAATTAACAATGGAAGTTCATGAAAAAAACCACTATACCTGAATGATTTGTTTGCAAATTAAATAAAAAAGGAAGTTGCATAAAAAAGGAAACTGAATAAAAATAAAAAGGGAAGTTGCTTAAAATTAAAAATGGAAGTTCATTCAAGAAATCGCTATACCATAACGATCTATTTGAAAATTACATAAAAAAAGAAGTTGAATCGAAAAGTAAATTGAATAAAAAAGGAAGTTGAACAAAAATAAAAATGGAAGTTGCATAAAATTAACAGTGGAAGTTCATGCAAAAAATCACTATACCTGAACGATTTGTTTGCAAATTAAATAAAAAAGGAAGTTGCATAGAAAAGGAAATTGAATAAAAATAAAAAGGGAAGTTGCTTAAAATTAAAAATGGAAGTTCATTCAAGAAATCGCTATACCTTAACGATCTATTTGAAAATTACATAAAAAAAGAAGTTGAATCGAAAAGTAAATTGAATAAAAAAGGAACTTGAACAAAAATAAAAATGGATGTTGCATAAAATATACAATGGAATTTCACGCAAAAAACCACTATACCTTAACGATTTATTTGCGAATTAAATAAAAAAGGAAGCTGAATTGAAAGGGAAATTGAATAAAATTGGAAGTTGAACAAAAATAAAAACGAAAGTTGCATAAAATTAAAAATGGAAGTTCATTCAAGAAACCACAATACCTTAACGATTTATTTGGAAATTAAATAAAAAAGGAAGTTGTATAGAAAAAGAAATTTAATAACAATTGAAGTTGAATAAAAATAAAAATAGATGTTGCATAAAATTAAAAATGAAAGTTTATTCAACAAACCACTATATCTTAGAGATCTATTTGGAAGTTAAATAAAAAATGAAGTTAAATAGAAAAGAAAATTGAATAAAAATGGAAGTTGAACAAAAATAAAAATGGAAGTTGCCTAAAATTAACAATGGAAGTTCATTCAAAAAACCATTATACCTTAACGATCTATTCGGAAATTAAATAAAAAAGGAAGTAGAATAGAAAACGAAATTGAATAAAAATGGAAGTTGATTAAAAATAAAAGTCAAAGTTGCATAAAATTTAAAATGGAAGTTCGTTCAGAAACCACTATTCCTTAACTATTTATTTGGAAATTAAATAAAAAAGGAAGTTGAATAAAAAAGGAAATTGAATAAAAAAAGAAAGTTGAATAAAAATAAAAATAGAAGTTGCATAAAATTAAAAATGGAAGTTCATTCAAAAAATCACTATACCTTAACGATCTATTTCGAAAATAAATAAAAAAGGAAGTTGAATATAAAAGGAAATTGAATAAAAATGGAAGTTGGATAAAAACAAAAATGGAAGTTCATTCAAGAAACCACTATACCTTTACGATCTATTTGGAAATTAAATAAAAAATGTAGTTGAATAGAAGGGGAAATTGAATAAAAATAGAAATTCATTCAAGAAATCACTATATCTTAACGATCTATTTGGAAGTTAAATAAAAAAGGAAGTTGAATAGAAAAAGAAATTGAAAAAAAATGAAAGTTGCATAAAAAAAAAGAGTGGAAGTTGCATAAAATTAAAAATGGAAGTTCATTAAAAAAAACAACTATATCTTAACGATTTATTTGGAAATTACATAAAAAAGGAAGCTGTATAGAAAAGTAAATTGAAAAAAATGGAAGTTGAATAAAAATAAAAACGGAAGTTGCATAAAATTAAAAATGAAATTGAATAAAAATAGAAGTTCATTCAAAAAACCACTATACCTCAACGATTTATTTGGAAATTAAATAAAAAAGGAAGTTGTATGGAAAAGTAAATTGAAAAAAAAATGCAAGTTGCATAAAAAACAAAAAGTGGAAGTTGAATAAAATTAAAAATGAAAATTATTCAAAAAACCACTATACCTTAACAATTTATTTGCAAATTAAATAAAAAAGGAAGTTGAATTGAAAAGGAAATTGAATAAAATTGGAAGTTGAACAAAAATAAAAACGGAAGCTGCATAAAATTAAAAATGGAAGTTTATTCAAGAGACCACTATACCTTAACGATCTATTTGGAAGTTAAATAAAAAAGGAAGTTGAATATAAAAGGAAATTGAATAAAAAAGGAAGTTGAATAAAAATATAAATGGAACTTGCATAAAATTAAAAATGAAAGTTCATTCAAGAAACCACTATACCATAACGATCTATTTGAAAATTAAAAAAAAAAAAAAGGAAGTTGAATAGAAAAGTAAATTGAAAAAAAATGGAAGTTGAATAAAAATAAAAATGGACGTTGCATAAAATTAAAAATGTAAGTTCATTCTATAAATCACTATACCTTAACATTCTATTTGGAAATTAAATAAAAAATGAAGTTGAATCGAAAAGGAAATTGAATAAAAGTGGAAGTTGAACAAAAATAAAAATGGAAGTTGCATAAAATTAACAATGAAAGTTCATGCAAAAAACCACTATACCTGAACGATTTGTTTACAAATTAAATAAAAAAGGAAGTTGCATAGAAAAGGAAATTGAATAAAAATAAAAAGGGAAGTTGCTTAAAATTAAAAATGGAAGTTCATTCAAGAAATCGCTATACCTTAACGATCTATTTGAAAATTACATAAAAAAAAGAAGTTGAATCGAAAAGTAAATTGTAGCGCCTTCAAAAAAAATAACATTAAACCCATCAATATAAACATACATTTATATACAAAAGATCCACATTTCCTCAATTCATCAGAGTACTTCATTACAAGAGTATTACATGTTAACAACAAAAGTGAATGCCCTACGGGCTTACAGCTTTCCAAGTTAACACTTGGTTACAAAGAAAGTATTGACTCGGTTACACATTAAGCCCTTGGCATTGAATTTACATGTAATACATCAAAAGGAAATAAGAGAACAAAAGTCTGTCCGCCTCTAGCCTCCCAAGCTATGTCCTTGGAGGTGGCATGCTACCTGTACCTGAAATGATGTTCCCATATAGGGTGAGCCACAGCCTAGTAGAAATATACTAAACCAACTATGAACAATGACTAAGAGATTAGCAACTGGTAGATGGTCAACACTTACACTTCCATTTACATCTTATTAAAATTCCAGGACAGTCAAGTTTATGTTACAATTCACTTTCCAGTTCTTATTCAACTTTGAGTTAGAAAACAAGGTTCAGTATTCTGGCCCAAAACATTTGATGAGATTATAGTTCATCACTAGGACATTTTTGAAATTCAAGGGGAATACACATTTTGGTGTTGTACCAATAACACATAAACTACTTCCATACTTCACAAACGATGATGACATACATTTTAGTGTTATATCAAATCAAAAAAACCTTTCAATAAATAAGCATATGAGCTATATCACTACTATAACAGATAAGCATGTGAAATATATCAACATTCCAATGGATAAGCATATGAGCTATATCGCTACCAC
This sequence comes from Camellia sinensis, assembly GCF_004153795.1. NCBI lineage: Eukaryota > Viridiplantae > Streptophyta > Magnoliopsida > Ericales > Theaceae > Camellia > Camellia sinensis. Next base: position 9,775 of record NW_021035044.1, read on the forward strand.
AACAGATAAGCATATGAGCTATATCAACATTCCAATAGATAAGCATATGAGCTATATCAACACTTCAATGGGTGAGCATATGAGCTACATCCCAGGGTCCATCCCCCATCTTCCCTTAACCATTGACCAGTTTAGAGGTACATCCCCATCTTCCCCTAAACCATTAACCAGCTTAGAGGTACATCCCCCATCTTCCCCTAAGCCGTGGAGTACATCCCCTATCTCCTCCCATACACAAGTAATGCATATAAACACAGAATCACATACGCAGTCAATCATTACAAAAAGTTAATGCATTCCATTAACCGTCTACACATAACACATATAAACACATTGGCCATATGCACAATCAACCAACACATAAAGTTAATGTATTCTATCCACCGTCATACTCTATGACACATCCAATTGATTAGTTTTGGTTTGCCTAATCATCATGCATTGTCTACAACAATCAACACTACCCTCCACCGGTAGCCCAAAGCAATTATTTCTAAGCAGAAAATAAATGCATAAATGGATAATATATCAACATTTTAACTAGATGAGCGATAAAAGATCCGACTACACTTTTTAGTCCCATACATTCCCAATTTCAACATTCTCAATTCAATTCCTCATTTTCTTCAATTAATTATATGCATTGATTAATTAATCCAATTAGGGCAAATTACCATAATTCACAAAACAACCCTAAGGTTCCACTTCCATCAATGTCCCAACATTAATCTCATTTCTCTATGCCTAACATGCATACAGGTTTATATATTTAAAACCCCGACTTTTGTAAAATTACACAAAGGCCCAAACTTTCTCAAAATTACCCAATAACCCCTAACATATCAAAATGCTAAAATTCAAAGACAAAGCTCATAACATGGAGTAGGTTATCCCTACCTCGAATGATGGGACCCAATGAAGGAGCGGAAGAAACGGAAATGCTCCAAATCCCGAAATTTTTAGATTAGAAGATAGCCCTCGACGATCAACACAACTTTTGTAAAGGCCCAAGGTGAGAAAACAACTCCTACTAGATCAATCCTAAGAGAGAAGTTAGGGTTTTAGTGAGAGGAACTCTCAAAATAGCTTTTTGGAAAAGTAAGAGAGAGAAAAGATGTTGAAAAGTGAACAAAAAGGTCGGATCTCGGCTTTATATAAAAGTCGCCCCCGCTCGATGCGTCGAAAACTCCCCGCTCGAGCGTCCACTCACAGAGATCCCCGCTCGAGCGGCGGATGCCCGCTCCCAGAACTTTTACAGACATGGTTCCCGCTCGAGCGTCAAACTCCCCGCTCGAGCGTCAGACACAAACTCCCGCTCGAGCGTCCAATCCCCCGCTCGAGCGTCTCCCACTGCAGACGAAATACTGGATGGGTGATTTCCCCGCTCGAGCGCCAACACCCCCGCTCAAGCGGACAAGCACCAACAGAGTCCCGCTCGAGCGTCAAAAGCGCTGCTTGAGCGGAGAGACCAAAAACTGGGCAAAGATTTTACGTTTTAAAACACAACCAACTTATTCCCAACTTGCCCAACACAACCCAAAGCTCGAACACAAAGAGAAAGGGATAGAAAGAGGATAAGACAACAGCACCCTTACGAAACCGAATCCGGATTACAGTTAAGCACGAAAGGGAAAACCGGGATCGCTATAACCTTCCCCCCTTAAAGAATTTTGTCCCTGAAATTAAGGATACGCCAAAACACAAGGCCAATTGATCACAGAGCATTCAACAACCGAGCCCCAAGGAAAGAAATTACTTTCAAAACAAACCTCCGACTCACTCTTACCAAGGAAGAGACTAACCAAGGGAACACATTCTAAACGACAACACCTTAGGTACGCAAGCCTTAACAAACCAGACCTCCCCCGAAACAATTCACCAAAAACCGACTAGTGCTCCAAGCTTAGTCACTACTCAACAACATGACCAAAGCAAATCTTTAGAGTAGATAGTAAGAAAACATTTTCTTGTTCAAGAGGCATTTCTCAAAGATGTTTAAATTTTCAACGTTAACGTTCCGGGATAAATCTTGCATTTTCCATACGAAAACTCAAAAGCTTTGTAAACATTTTTCACAAATACGGTGTTACCCAAAATGCAGAGTCATCCACAGTTTATTTGCCAAAAGATTAATCTAGAATTCTTTAAAATCCTTGAATTTAAATCAACTTTTCAACAATGCATTTAGACGGTCCCAAACACTAGGAAAATTTTGTTTTCCATTTCTTTCCAAAGTAACACTATCAACAACCATCACTCACATGGTGATGTCCCAACCAACATAGAACACAACATTTCTATAATGATAGTCAATAGAAATAACAACAGTACTATCAACACATAGGGTATAAGAAATTCATGATTTTGCAATTTTATCCCGCCTCCCTTTACAGAAAAAGAAAGAAAGTCATAAATACGGCTCAGGACCTGGCCAACAACCAAATGAGAGCACGTCTCATCCCAACAATACCCCCCCTTAAATACACAAATGATACACATTTTAGTGCTGTATCAATATCAATCCAAACATCATACATACATAATGTATAAAAGCCAATCATTCACAATGATCAATCAATACATATATTAGATGTATTATTCCAACCGTCAGATTCAACGACAAATGTTCGATTAGTTTCAGTTTTCCCTAATCAACATACAAAGTTTACAACAAACGAGACTAAACTCAAGGTGACCAATGCCAACCCAAAACCTGATACCGACAAGTTGACTAATCAACTCAATAAACTCTATACTCAGTAATCCACACACTGGCGTGCCACTAAAACCACTAACCCCAACCATGGAGTTCTCTACACAAACCACAAATTTTGGAATCTCTCCGGATCTCCTAAAATTGAACCACATCAACACTGCGTCTAAGGGAATCACCATTCCCCGCCATGGTTATCTAGCACGCCTGCTCACTTCCTTGACCGAAGATCGACATGGTCAACCTCAATCACAACAGCCCGAACACGAAGGACCACTTTGACCAATGCTATACTCATTACTTTAGAACACGAACTGCTCTTCCTTCAAAGAATGTTGCCAGCATCCACTCACAACCCAAACCCAACAATTGATAACCAATCACAATACGAACACTACCCCTATACACTCGATGGGGTCACCACGGACTCACTGACTAGTAAGACCCAAAACACGGACCAACATACAGGTACCATTCCCACTAATTCGAGATACAAATCACACATTCCCTCGAACATTCTCACATAATCTTGCCGACACCACGCAATTCTCGCAACCATCACATCTAACCATCACATCAAACCTCTACATCTTGCCTGCCACCTGTAACGCCCTCAAAATAAACCCATTATATGTATATCATTGACATGCAATATTTAAAGGAAACAATTCATTAATTCATTGATCAGAGTATTACTAAATAAAAGCATTACATGTAACATCGAATTAA
>NW_021035047.1:0-11345 GCF_004153795.1 Camellia sinensis
GAGAAACGTGGGCATAAAGATGACAGCCGGAGAGATGACCGGGAATTTAAGAAGCGAAATGAGGATGAGCGAGAGTATAGAAAAAGAAGTGTGGACAATGATAGCCGGGGAAGCGGGAGGGATGATGAAGGTCATAAAAGGTTAAATGTTGATAATCATAGAAGAGACAAAAGAGATGAGTCGACCAACAGGCCGGGTGATCGCGATCGTCATAGAAGGCATTGAGGTGATGGAATGAGATGACCACCTTTCATATGATGGATGGTATGTAATTGAAATCGGAATATGTTTAAGATCCTAAAAGCCTCTCATAATTCTAGCCACAATGATATGTTAGGATAGATGTCAACTTTTGATTTTTCACACCTAATAATGATTGACGACCCATTCCCTTGCTACATTATTGTGGATAAATTTGTGGATCAAATGTGTAGGTCTAGCATTACTCAATTGAAATCAATAGGGTTTTGTTTTAATTTTTATCTGTGTATGCTATAAAATGAAATTTGTTGGACTTTTGGGGCTGTTCTAAACAATGCTCGAGTACACTGCTCTGAGTCAGAAGCAGTAGAAACCCATTGCAAGGTTGGGTGGCTCTCTCTTATTTTGTACACTTTTTTTCTTCATTACTTTCAAGAATTATAACTCAAATTTTGGGATTTAAAATCTAATTATTTTGAATTTTTATTAGCATCTCTAGTTACTATCATGTTATCAGCTACTTTATTTTTATTTTTGTCAAATAGAACTGTGGGGATATATTTCTGAGTACCAACACGTGGCAAGATGACACCGATGTGTCAGTCGAGGTGCCACGTGTCCTGGTCATTATGCCGAGGTTATCTCGGCGTTGCTGAGGTTATCTCCGAAGATATCGGAATCCGAGATAAATGGATAAGGGACAAGAGTCTTAGAATAAAGAGGAGATTTAGACAAGATAAGGATAAAGCTCTTGGAGAGTTTATCTTTACCTCTTGAAGAGTTCAAGGTGAGTCCAAGGTAAGTTCTGAATTGGAGTCCACAGGAGTAAGGCTTCTAGTGGGACTAGGATTAAGGTAACTATAAAAGAGAGGTACGCCCGTGAGTCTAAGGTACGTAATTTATGCTTTGAGCAGTGAGTTTAGCACTTGATTATCTTTGGGAGATATATTGACTTGATCGTCGGAGTGCCCCCGGGTGGAAGAGCCACAGCTGGAGCTTTTTCTTTTTGTTACAGGTTAACTGAAGCCATCTATTCTGCCGGTGCTCTCTAGCTGATTACTAAACGAGCAGTGTGGTCAAGAAAGTTACTCACACAATTTGGCTCCGTCTGTGGGAAATTAGAAGAATAGATGGCCAGTAACGGACAGAAAGAAAAGATTGGGGACGACACTCCTGCTGGGAGTGGCAGACCTATCGACCTTGATATTGAAGGAGACAACAACAATGTAGAAACTCGTGACCAGGGCCACGGAGAGAAAGACGTCGGCCAGGAGGGCGACACTTCGAAGAAGACAGACCAAAACAAGTACTATAATGAAGATAACCTCCAGGTATGGAGGGATAGGTGCCTGCGGAGGGATGGAGAAGTAAAAGAATTGGCAAACAAGTTGGCAAACCTGCAGTCGGTCGTCAACTTCATGATGCAAAACAATGTCATGCAGCCACTGTACCCGCTGCATGACACGCCGATTCCAGCAACTAATACTCAGAAGGGAGGAAGGAAAACAATCCCCGAAGCCCCTCAGCACACCAGAAGCGGAAGACACTCTCACCGACCTTCTAGGGAAATCAGACGAGAGGAGCCGAGACAAGAGGAGTCCCGCAGGACGTATCACACGAAGGATCCAGAGCCCAAAGAACATCGGCATGTTCAAGGGCAGGCTTTCTACTTTGACACAACCCATGGAGAAAGATCAAAACGGGCTCACCACGAGGCCGAAAGTAGTGTGCCGAAAAGATTGAAGTCTAAAGATAGCCGAGCTCCAGGGAGAAGTAAAAAAGACTTGAGAGATTACCTCAAGAGGAAACAACAGAATGTTGAAGCCGAGGTAACTTTCCCGGTTAAGCCGAAGACACCATTCTCGGTAGAACTAGACAAATTTAAAGCACCAAAGAGATTTAGTATGCCGAGGTTCTAAATATATGATAGTAAGTCAGATCCCAACTTTCACGTTGGACTATACCAGAATTCAATGGCATTATATAGTGGGAACGAGTCGTTGCTCTGTAAAGTATTCCCCTCATCCTTCGGGGAGATTGCATCAGATTGGTTCCATAAACTACCAAAAGGAAGCGTAAAGACTTGGGAAGGCCTGGCCGAGATGTTTGTGGCCAGGTTTGTGACGAACAAACTACAGTATTTGAGGATCGATGCACTGATGGCTTTAAAAATCACCAAGGATGAAGGCCTTAGGGCCTACGCAAAAAGGTACTACGAGGTGTTCAATCGAATACTCGAATGCAACCAAGAGGTGGCAGTCGTGTCTTTCAAGAACGACCTGAAAGATGACTGCCCACTACGGAAGTCTTTGGCAAAGACATTGCCAAAAAGCATGGAAGAACTCATGGCGAGAATCGAGAAGTACGCTAGAGCTGAGGAGGATGCGTCGGGAAACAAAGAGACAAAGCAGGAAAAGGAAACGGCTCGCCGAAGCGAAGCCGAGGTAACAATGGATCGATCAAATAAGAAATAGAATTGAGGGCTAAACAGGCAGTGACGATTGTGTTCCGAATCCCGGTCCACAAAGTCCTGGATCAAATACGGAATCAACCCTATTTCAGAGCATCGACAAGAACACCAGGGAAATTTATGGGAAGAAACGTCGGTAGGCGTTGTGCTTACCACAATGAAGAAGGGCACCCAACTCAGGGTTGTAGAGCCCTAAAAGCACACTTAGAAGACTTGGTAAGGCAAGGCCATCTGAGGGACCTTGTCGATGAAGCCAGGACAAGGGAAGAACAGGCAAGATTGCCTCAAGCACCAGTAGCTCCGCCTCCCCCAGCTTAGCAACCACGTGCAGGAGGACCACGGGTGGTTAATGTAATTCACTCAAAAGTGAACGAAAACGACATACGAGGGGAGACCCAGAAGGTAAAACACCTACAACACATAAATCAGGTGGACATAAAAGACCTCGGCCTGAAGAATGCCAGGGACCGACGATAGCCTTTACTGAAGCCGACCTAGAGATGGTCCAGCATCCACATAATGATGCCTTGGTAGTATCCCTCCAAGTTGGGGAGTGTCAAGTGAAACGCATCCTGATTGATCAAGGTAGCTCTTGCGACATCATGTATGTTAGATGTTACAAAGAGCTGGGCCTTCATTCTGATGACTTGGAGCAATCTAATGGCCCGATGGTCGGCTTCAATGGGACGCCGACGTGGCCACTAGGCGCAACAAGCTTGGAAGTACAAGCCGGCACTAAGAAGATCAAGACAGAATTCATGGTGATTGACACCCCCTCCCTTTACAACATCATCTTGGGAAGGCCATGGTTGCATGCAATTGGGGCAGTCCCCTCAACATTGCATCAACTACTGCGATTCCTAACAGAGCATGGGATAGAGGAAGTTAGAGGCGATCAGCTACAGACGAAGAATTGCTCCATGACAGCAATGAAATCTATCTGCAGCGTGCGAAAGCCAGAGAAGGCAGAAATTGAAGATGAGGACGTGGAAATCCTAGAAGACGTCGGCAAAGAACCAGCCGAGAAGAGCGGAGAGGCACTAAAGAAAATCCTCGTCCAGGATGGGGATGAAGAGCGCTTCTTTTTTCTCGGCTCGGGCTTAGCCAAAGAAGAGGAAAAAGAGTTGGAAACTTTTTTGAGAGCAAATATTGAGGTGTTCGCTTAGAAACCTTACGAAATGCTTGGCATTGACCTCGAGGTCACTTGCTACAAACTGAATGTTGACAGGTCGGCCAAACCTGTAATACAGCGAGCCAGAAGACCGACGTTGATATACGTCGAAGCAGTAGAAGAAGAAGTAGACAGACTTTTGGAGGCCAGGGCCATTAGAGAAGTACACTACCCAACATGGCTATCTAATACAGTGGTGGTAAAGAAGAAGAACGGTAAATGGAGGGTCTACGTAGACTTTACCAGTCTCAACAAAACCTGTCCCAAAGACAGCTTTCCCCTGCCCAAAATTGACTAGCTAGTAGATGCCACGTCAGGACATGGAAGAATGAGTTTTCTAGACGCCTACAGAGGGTACCACCAGATCGCCATGTACCCCCTCAGACGAAGAAAAAATCGCATTCATCACCCCAAAACGCCTGCACTGTTACAGAGTAATGCCTTTCGGGTTGAAAAACGCAGGAGCAACTTACCAAAGGTTGGTAACCAAAATGTTCAAACACCTGATTGGCCGAACAATAGAGGTCTACATTGATGACATGGTCGTAAAGACCAAGGAACCTAAGGGTTATCTTATCGACCTAAAAGAGGTCTTTGATATACTCAAAACATACCGGCTCCGACTCAACGTATCAAAGTGCGCGTTTGGAGTTGGATCAGGTAAGTTTCTGGGGTACCTGGTAACAAGAAAGGGCATTGAGGCCAGCTCAGATCAAATCAAGGCCATCCTAGAGTTGAAGAGCCCGACGTCGGCAAAACAAGTGCAGATGCTAACTGGAAGGGCTGCAGCCCTAAACAGATTCATCAGCAGAAGCTCAGACAAATGTAAACCTTTCTTCAACCTGGTGAAGAAGGCTACGGACTTCCTATGGACTGAGGAATATGAGGCCGCTTTGGTCGACCTAAAAAAGTATCTGACCACGGCTCCAGTCCTCTCAACACCTGAACTTGGAGAAGAACTGTTTTTGTATTTGGCAGTTTCAGAACACGAAGTAAGTGCAGTGCTAATCCGAGAGGAAAAGAGGGAGCAAAAGGCTGTTTATTATATAAGCAAAACCTTGGCCGATGTAGAAACAAGGTACCTACCACTAGAGAAATTAATGCTGGCCTTAGTAATGGCTTCAAAGAAGCTGAACCATTACTTTCAAGTGCACAAGATTATAGTGCTAACAGAGCACCCACTGAAGTTATTGTTACAACAAGGAGACTTAACTGGAAGAATAGCAAGATGGGCAGTGGCCTTGGGCTAGTACGACCTGAAATTCAGGCCGAGAACAGCAATTAAAGGTCAAGTTTTGGCCGACTTCGTGGCCGAATTCACGCCAGAATCCATCGAACATCGAGCTCCGTTGAGCCAAGATGAACGATGTCCAAGCAAACAAGGAGAAGCCCAGCCAAAGGCAAAAGAACAAGGAAAGGAAAAACTCAGACCCTGTAGCATTTACATCGGCGACTCCTTTCGTCTGTTTGTCGATGGGAGCTCAAACCGACAAGGAGCGGGGGCAGGAGTACTGTTAATATCTCTTGATGGGGAAATATTGGAACAGTCTATTCGATTAGGGTTCAAGGCCACGAACAATGAGGCAAAATACGAAGCATTGATTGCAGGACTAAAGCTGGCAGTGGTAGCAGAAGCAAATGAGGTAATAATTTTTTGTGATTCACAACTTATAGTAAATCAGACAACAGGAGAGTTTCCAACCCGAGATGAAAGGATGTCGGCATACGCAAAGGAAGTCATCAGGCTGGCAGCCTTGTTTCGCAACTGCCGACTTCTTCAAGTTAGCCGAGATGATAACAGCCACGCCAACGCATTGGCCAACTTGGCAAGTTCAATACAAACTGAAAAAACAAGGACAATAATGATTGACTATTTGTCAGGCCCGAGCATAGAACCACCGATCACAGAACAAGAAACAATGTTTGTGGAATTGGGACCAAGCTGGATGGATGCAATTGTTGCATTCCTAAAAGAGGAAAAGCTGCCTAGAAGCATAAGGGAAGCACACAAGGTCAGAGTTAACTAAGGTCTTGACGCAAGAATCGATCTGACAATGCGGAGGACGGACATCTTCTACATGAACGGTCCTTCACTGGACCCCTTTTAAGGTGCATGCACCCTTTACAGGTTGAAGATTTTTTATATGAAATTCATGAAGAGATTTGTGGAAACCACGTTGGGGGTAGATCACTAGCTCACAGGGCCATTATCTAGGGGTATTGGTGGCCCTACATGCAAAAAGATACAGAAGCCTACGTGAAGAAGTGTGAACAATGCCAAAGATTCGCACCTTTGATACACCAGCTAGCTGCAGACCTGAACCCTGTATCCAGTCCATGGCCATTTGCCCAATGGGGCATGGATCTCATTGGGCAGTTGCCCCAAGCAACTGGGCAAAGGAAGTACTTGCTGGTAGCAACAGATTACTTCACAAAGTGGATAGAAGCAGAACCTCTTGCCAAAATCCGAGATGTGGACGTCAAGAACTTCATATGGAGAAACATCATCACCAGATTTGGCATTCCAAGGGCAATAGTTGCCGACAACGGAATGCAGTTTGACAGCAAACTTATCAAGAACTTCTGTGCAAAATTCAAGATAAAGAATTACTTTTCAACACCAAGCTTTCCCCAAAGCAATGGGCAAGCAGAAGCATCCAACAAAGTAATTTTGGATGGGATAAAGAAGAGGCTGCGGGCAGCAAAAAGAAAATGGGTAAACGAGTTGCCCAATGTACTCTGGGCATATCGGACTACGCCGAGAAGATCAACAGGGAAAACCCCCTTTGCCATGGCTTACAGCACAGAAGCAGTCATCCCACTGGAGATCGGCATCCTAGGGATCAGAACCTAGGGAGTAGAGAATGGGACTAATGACATACTTCTAGCCCGAGATCTAGATCTCTTAGAAGAACGAAGAGAGAAAGCTGCAATTCAGCTTGCAGCATACCGGCAGCAGCTTGCTAGAGCTTACAATAAGAGAGTCAATCCAAGGGATTTTCAGGTCGGCGACCTAGTCCTAAGAAAAGTTGTTGGCAACAAGAAGGATCCCAAAGAGGGCAAACTTGGCCCAAACTGGGAAGGACCCTACAGAATTACTTCGGTATTAGGCAATAGAGCATACTGGCTTGAAGATAATGAGGGCAAAGCATTGCCAAGACCTTGGAACACTTGTAATTTGAAATTTTTTCATCATTAGATGTTCCTTGTTATTTTTTTTCTTTTTGCCGACGTCATCAATAAAATCTTAGCAGAATTTTCCAAGACTTGTGAGTTGATAAAAGATGCATAATGTTGTTTCTGATTAATGAGAACCCAAGTGGAACTTAGGTTCACATTGGGGGTAGAGAGAAGATACGAATGCTTAACGCTTGTTGAAATTTGTAACAATTTACAAGTTAAAATTAAGTCGAGATTATTGTTTATCTTCACTTGTTGAAATTTGTAGCAATTTACAAGTTGAAGTTAAACCGAAGTAATGCTTAACGCTTGTTGAAATTTGTAGCAATTTACAAGTTGAAGTTAAGCCGAGATTATTGTTTATCTTCACTTGTTGAAATTTGTAGCAATTTACAAATTGAAGTTAAACCGAAATTATTATTTATCTTCACTTGTTGAAATTGATGGACAATTTACAAATTGAAGTTAAGCTGAAATCATTAGTTAACACTTGTTAAAATTTATGGACAATTTACAAGATTAAGTTAAATTAGTATGATGTTTAACATCTGTTAAAAGTTTACAAGAAATTTGTCTATCCGAGGTGTGTCACCCCGAGAAGATTGCACAAAGAAGGAAGAGTACATAAGACATGCAAAATATTCTAAGTATATAATCATGCAAGAGCAGTTAGAAGAAGACAAAGATGCAAGCATTCATTGAAGGAAAGTTGTGTTAAGCATTCAGTTGAAACAGGGGCACATCGGCCATATGAAAAAGTTTACATTGTCTAAGGAAACAAAACAGTACAAAAGACAAGACAGGAAAAACATGAAAATTAAGCTTCATCAGCATCAACAGCAACTTGGGTTTGGACCTCGGAAGGTTCTGAAAGAGCTACCTCGGTCGCCTTCTCCTCCGCGATCTCGGCATCAATCTGGGCAAGGGTTTCATCAATGCTTTTGTCGGCTACAGGAACGTCGGAGGATGCCTGTTTCGGGTTAGTTTCCTTGACAACTCCATTGCCCTCTTTATCTTGAGTCAAGTCCAGGACTTGCTCATTTTGAAGAGAGGCCTTGGCCCCATCGACATCTTTGGGTTTTCTCACCAAAGCCTCATCTTCTTCCTCGTCACCATCCTCAGACTCAGATTCGCCGACGTCTTGACTTGGAGGTTGAGCTGGAGGGAATGGAAGAGGGATGGCATCGGCTTTCCTCAACGGTGAGTCCTTAGGAACATTGAGTTTCTTCAAAAGGGACATCCAACCAAGGGTGAAACCCTTGTTGCATGCCTGCTTCACTTGAAGTTCATAGGCCTCAGTAACATCGGCCATACCTTGAGTATACGCCTTTTCATCAGCTTTTTTGATTTCGGCGTCCTTGGTACCAAGGCCTCCTGAAGCTCCTTTTCGGCCTGGGCCATTTTTTCCTCAGCTTCTCTCTTCTGAGACTCAGCCACTTTCCTGATGGCTTCAGCAGCCTCAGCCTTCTCTTCGGCATTGGTCTGAGCTTTTATTGCGGCCTCAGCTTGGTCCTCCAGTTTTTTCATCTTTGATTGAAGACCTTTGTTGGTCTTTTGGAGGGAAGAGAACTCCCTCTTCATCTCGACAAGCCTCTCCCGATTCTCAAAAGACTGCATTGAGAAAGAGTGGGCATGTTGGATGGCCTGAAAGAAAACAGAGGTATTAGAGAATGTTCAAAGTACAACATAAAGAGAAAGAAAGAAGAAAATTACTAAAAAGAAGACATTTACCTGAACGGAGTGCTGAAGCATTAGAGCATAGTTCTCGTACTCACTGTACTGGGCATTTCGCTCCAATCGCCTGAAAGAAGCAGAGCGGTACTGAGTGCGACGCCGACGTTAATCTCATCGGCATTATCACTTGCCATGACAGGCTTGTCTTCCAAAGTAATTGTAGGGGCCCAGGGGGCATCAGGTTTTTTTGATCCCGAGGTTGTGGCAGAGGAAGACCTCGGCTTTTTTGGGTTTTAGGATTCTGGTGGTTGAGACTCAGAGCGCCTCTTCCCAGCAGAAGGCTGAGATTTATCACTCTCAGCCAACTTTGAAATAGGCAGAGTGCTTTCAGATTCAACCTAAGCTATCTTAGCCTTTGGTTGAGCCTTCTTTATTCTTTTCGGGTTCGGTGGAGGTTGGTTTTGTGTTGGCTGCTCATCAACAGATGATGGAATACTGGCCAGAAGATCTTTTGCAACAGGCTTAGGGCGACCCATCTCGGCAGTAAGGACAAGTCGTCGCCGACGTTTTCGTTCTGATATTGGGACCAGGTATGGAGCTGAAGTTGATGGCTGATCAGTTGGATCAGATGTTGATCCTTGATCTGTTCGTGATGTAGATACAGTCAACAGAGTTGTAGCAGAGGGTGGAGAAAGGCTTTTCTTCTTCCTTTTGGGAACGTCGGGCAAAGTTGACTTGTAGCCAACTTTGAGATAGGCAAGGTGTCTTCAGATTCAACCTAAGCTATCTTAGTCTTTGGTTGAGCCTTCTTTATTCTTTTCGGCTTCGGTGGAGGTTGGTTTTGTGTTGGCTGCTCATCAACAGATGATGGAATACTGGCCAGAAGATCTTTTGTAACAGGCTTAGGGCGACCCATTTCGGCAGTAAGGACAAGTCGCCGCCGACGTTTTCGTTCTGATATTGGGATCAGGTATGGAGCCGAAGTTGATGGCTGATCAGCTGGATCAGATGTTGATCCTTGATCTGTTCATGATGTGGATGCAGTCAATGGAGTTGTAGCAGAGGGTGGAGAAAGGTTTTGTTTCTTCCTTTTGGGAACGTCGGGCAAAGTTGACTTGTATGATGGAATAAAATTGAGAAGCACATGCGCTTTCTTTTTATGGACTGGCAAGTCCAGAAGTTTCTTCAAATCCTTGCTGGGAACAAAGGAGTGGCGAAATTTTTTCGGTGGCTGACGAACAGCTGCAAGAAGAATAAACGTCAGAAACCGACAAAGTATTTAAGACTTTGAAAGAAAACAGGCAGAGCTGAATACTGGGCTCTTACCCTTGCCCTCTAAAACTGATCGAGGAAGAGGGTAGAGATGGATGTCCTTATCTGGAGCAAACTCCCAATTTCCCGAGGTAATGAGATAGTCATCTCCAGCCCCCTTGTTGGAGTCTAGGAGGTCGGCTACGATTTTGAATTCTGTAAACCTCGGCTTAAGGTAATAAATGTAGCATTTTTTTTTCAAATTAAGGGCACACGTGGTATAACAATACTGGATATCGGCTAGGGTGATCTTAGCATTTTCCTGTTTAGCTAAGGCTATGATGCCATTGATCACTCTGTAGGAATTGATTGCCAGTTGCATGGGGTTCAACTTATAATAGTGAAGAATTTCACGAAAAAGGATGTTGAGTGGGAGTCGGAGTCCGCACTCAGTGAAAGCTACAATGGAAAAAGGCATCGAATCATCTGTGGGCATGATGGAGTCGTTATCTCCAGCCAGCCTCAGATGGACATCGGCAGGGATAGAATTCTTACCTAAAATATTCAAGTTTGGTCGGAGTATCTACTCTATGTCTCCACATATCCATGATATCGGCCTGAATTAGAGGGGTTAGATTTCAGAGAAAAAATGTCACGAGAGGGTTAATAAGACCTCGACAAAAATTTAAGTAAAGTACTAGTTTCAGTTTTTTCCTAAATCATGGGTTCTACACAACAAATCTCAAACCTAGATCTATGAAAGCAAGGGTCGAAGGCACGGATCTGGAAGACAGAAAGGCAAAGACGTGCTTTAGAATCAAGAACAGGGATGGGCTATCAAGAGCATAAAGAATACGAGAAATAAATGGTCAAGAATAATAACAAGGGTGCAAGAAAGTGGTGAATAGTATGTATTCAAGATATAGGCAAAATCAAAACCATTTGAATATATATGATCAGATATGTGATTCGCAAAATTTGAAACAATAATGGCAACAAGAAATGAAGAATATCAACAGAATTGAAAACAAAAGGAACAGTGGCTTACCAGAAAAAAGTGAAGCCGGTATGAAGATTGCCGAAGTCAGACGACAGTAACGGATGCAACGAGAACGACGAAAGCTTCACAGGAAGGGAGAACGGAAGGCAGTTGCAGAGCTTGAAGACTGAAACAATGGCGTATCTAGGAGCTAAAGAGAGAAAAAGCGAAGAGAAATCGAATGCACAAGTGAAAAAATGAAGAAAGGGGGAAAGGTTTTGTCAAAAATGAAAACGGCGGCAAAAAATAATCAATACACCTAGAAAAACGTATACGTCAGACAGCGCATATGAGAGAGAGACAACTTGCAAGCGCGTCATCAACACGGTCCAATAAGGTGGATACGCATGAATGAAACG
>NW_021035053.1:0-16869 GCF_004153795.1 Camellia sinensis
TCATACTTTATGTGTTTTTGCATTAACATCTGCTTTTTTCGCAATTTTCAGATTAAGCCAAATTTAATGATTGTCCCAAGATTCGTGAATTAATTAAAGCGAAGTGAGTGGGCTTCATAAAGGGTTGAATGTTTCAAGGAGAAGGGAAAGTACTCAAAGGGACTGTAAGCAAACAAAACATAGTCAAAAAGGAATACCACCGGAAATAAAAGAATGGTGCCGGGGAAGTCCAACAGTAAGACGGACAAGAACAGATTGGAGGCAGTCCAGTAAGGGCAATATCGGGCGGGCCGATGCGTGAAAGGGCAGGAGGAAAAAAGAATGGCAGGCGATGCAATACGTAATGGGTAAGGAGTGAGAGACATGCGCTATCTTCAGTTGCGAAAAAAGACGAGGAACTAGAAGTATTATATAGAATAGGATGAAATAGATAGGTAGCTCTCATAAATTGAAGCCATATGAATCTATTGCTATATAGCGTGTATAGGAAATCAATTTTTTCGTGCACAATATTGAGGTATAGATGTATAGTAGAGCGGAATATTTTGCAGATAAAGTGGTCAGTATGTATATTTATTGTTTGAGATCACGTACTATCAGGATTAAGGTCAGAGCGAGCATCTATCTCTGTGATCATCCTATGACCTAATTAGGTGTCAATTTGGGTGAGCCGAATTTGGAGTTAATTTAAGGCGTGCACGTACAGAAATTCTTCTTACAGTAGCTGCCTTTAAGAGTAAATGACTTTAGATGAGGACGTAACAGTAGCGCTAAAAATAGGTTGATATGGCACATATGGATAGGCGACGGAGCTCACTCTTCCATTGTTGAGTCTCAACACCTGACATAGGTAGGATGGGATAGTCCTTGGTGCGCATTTTCACATGATGGGTGAGAACTCTCGAATGCTATGTCTGTGTATAGTTTTTTGTGACAAATTCGAACCCAACAAACATTTCTAAATAACGAAAGCAAGGAATAGTGCATTCTGAGGGAACCACACAAGATTACTGTCAACTAATGTGTTTATGCTAGTAAGAGCTCATGCTGATATTATAAGGTCTTTGGAGTGATATACAGACTCTCTTATAATATCGCATAGGACATTTGCAAGTCTATTATTTATCAACTAAAGACTCTCTCTCCATAGATTAGTATTGTCAGCCATTCCATAGATAGAGTTTATATAACTACCAGAGTTTTTAGATAAATGGTGTAAATAATTAAAAGCTGTAAGGAACTATCATTGTCGCTAAAAGTAAGTGCTCTATGTATGTAGAAATTGTAAATCGTAGGAACTAAATATATAGAACTCTCTGAATATACAGTCATATCTTTGGCACTAATGTGAATATCGTCACACAAAGATCTCTCACAAAATGAGTTCAGAATGCTTATTTAAAAACTCTCAATATTAGAGGTCTCTTATACGAAGTAACCTACGAATACAATAATAGTAGTTGTGAGAGTATTAGACACGGTATCCTTTAGGATTATTTTCGTCAACTCGATTTGAATGTGAGTGATGTGAATGGTTAGATGTCGAAGACTTCTACTTCAAGACTAATTTTTCTCTAAATTTTTAAATGATATAGAAAAATAAGTTCTACTGGGCTTTAATTCTTGCCGTAGATAGGCATGATCGCCGGTTACCTCGTTGAACTCTTACATGTAATCCTTGAGGGGTCACGATGCCAGGATTCAGTTTAGATTTCTTGTGAGCAAAAGTTACCAGCCCACAAATATGTACATCATACAAAAAAATGAGGAGAATGTAGGTGAAACTTGAGCTAAAGACTGAGAATGTGCTGGCACTAAATTAACATATTATTAAGCAATATGTCGTTGTCATCTCAAAAGGGAAAGATACACAAGCACTTAGATAGGAGAGCATGGTATTATGTTCTATTGATGGTTTATATATTTTTCAATTTACTATTTTTTGGGAATGTATTTTCACCGTTACGTCGGAATAAAGTGACGATCCAATTATGATCTCGCTCCACCACTAAGGAGGATTATTAGTTGAGGAATGAGCCTCACACTCTAGATTGGTAGACACAATTAACTCTCAAGCCTAAAAACTGGCGGTAAAAATGGTACCTTATTCCAATATTAATCTAAACACTATCTTACTTAGAGGATATACAGTGAGAGCTACTCTGCGTTCGAAGCGGTATTTAAAATATATCAAATTTGTATTGCCACCTATATATGGAATAGCAATCCACTAAAATCTTGATGAGACTTTAATCATAGCAGGTCCAAGGTGCGGGCTACTGCCAATAGTGTACTGCCAACAAACCAAATTAGACTGGCAACAGATAAACAGCGCAAAATGCAGTCCACGGAAGTAATCAAATGCAGTCTTACAGGAAGGGTATTCACAAGCCATGGGTTATGAACCCAAACCTGCCCCTATTAGGAATTTGAATATGTTGTTATGGATATAGTACATCCCATGGATGGATTGAAATGGCGGGTACTCGTTTATAGAAGTTCGCGCCAGTATATTTTTATCTTTAGACAATTCATCACTCTATATGCGGGGAGCCATACACAAAGAGAAAATATTTTCACACTAAAATGCTATAATGTAATAAGATATAGAATTAGCGTATGAACCTAAGCCGGAAAGCCAAAACAATGAATGGAAAAAAAGAATATATTACTTATCACCATGAGATTTGATAGCAACTCACAGATGTTAGCCAAGTCAGATGTCCCATAGAAAGTTCAGTACAGTTTACGTATATTGCAAGTCGTTACTAAAAACTATATCTAAATAAATTAAATAGCACTCAAATTATATAAATTGAAGGATGGATGAAATAACACAAATCATCTGGAATATAGCTCAGCGCATCGCTGGATCTATCGCGCTATTTTAGAGATTTTTTATGGCATTCACACAATAAGCACAGAACTCACCTTCTGAGTCTCAAGAAGCTAAAGGGCTGGTGGTCAGTTCTTTGGCGTGGTGAGCGCTCAAGTTCTCACGATCTTCTCATATACCACAGGCCCTATTGACAGAGCTCTTTCAAGACAATTTCAAGTGCTTGCACAACGAGGTCTGAGACTTCCTCGAGTGTCTTTCTCCACTAACTCACTTGTTTGGCATAGGAGCTTTAGATCAACGGGGAGACAGGATAGAATCGAGTTGGCTCTGTTCGATAGCCTTATTATAAATAATAGATCAGCTTAATATTTCCACGCAGGTACTATTATGGTAAATGAACAAACACAATAAAGAAAACTTTAAAATCTTTTCTACTGAAACTTATGATAAGTTCGATTGCATCACGCTCAACACACAACACTTGTTCTTACGCATTATTGCACAGATTGAGATGGACGCACTATTACAACATATATAAGACGCTGTGTGAGACACAATATATAGTGACTAGAATACAAGTAGTATTCTATGTACTAACCAGAATTGAAACTTCACAACATTTCACTTCTACGACAATACTGGTAGATATAACCCACATAATTATACAGTATATTAGGTCTCTCCACTGGGTCTGTATCTCACAAAATGATGTCACAGACTAATCAAAAGGTATATCCGTTAGTAAGGAGCGCAGAATAACAATTTTTTAGCCCACATCAACAGTCATTATCCACTTTCTAATGATAGAAAACCGCTCTCATGCAGAAGAGGCTAGGATGTCACCATTACTGACGTTCGCGAGTGTGAAGAAGCATTCCTCCCAAATCATCTTAAGATCTTTTACACTAATAGATCACACTTAAGTGATATGATTTAGAGGTCTACTCTGGATGCAAGCTTGCAGACAGTTTATGGAGAGCGCGTTTTGAGATGTGCAGATCAAATGTCAAAACACAATGGAGTATTGTGCTACCTCCTAGAGGCCAATTAAGGCTTTACTTCTCACCATAGGTTGTACACTCGCAATCTCACACCCCATCGAAGGCCATATGGACCTTGTGCAGAGAATGAATGGCTACCCTCCAGCATTCTTTAAAGGGAACGAGAATAAATATTCACAATAGTAGCGATTGAAGATAGCCACAATAGGAGGAGGATGATACGTTATGCAAAATGCAGAAACGTTCAATATCTCTCTTAAGAGTTATGGCTCTTAATTGATTGACTTTGTTCCAGACCTAACACGTCCAGATGTATAAATCAGAAGTATGAAGTTGCAAGAGTTCAATTTGTAAGAGCGGAGAAACTAGCACAGGGATGTTATAGTCAGACCAATAGCACAAATGTGTGCCCGATAGATTGCTAACTCAAAGCTGTAATTAATCATTGATAATTAGACAACTATATTTAACGATTATCGTGAGTGACTATATCTTGTATTAGACTCATGAAGTATAATTTATTTCTCGACGATACAGTAAGGATATATGTAGAGCTCGAATGTAGGGCGTACAAGTCGGGGAGTTAATGCACATCCTAGTTATAAATTCGACATATTACAAAAAATAAATCACAATAGAGCACCAGTTAAAATTAATGCAGTTTCAGTGTAATTCAACTTTTCACAGTCTCTACTGATAAAATGTATCTAAGAAGGGATGCTGAGAGTTTCAATAATTGACTGTGACTCTGTAGAGTCACAGAATATAAGGTGGTCCTTTTAAGGAATTCTAATATATGAGGACAATGATGCTAGTAGAGAGGATTATTCAGAGTTCTGATTCATGTTTAGAATAGAGCTTAACGATTATATATGAGAGAATTGTGCTGTACGAATATACAGTGTCCTACGAGGATCGGAATTGATGGAAATGTTGGCACTCCAATAATACATTTTGAGAGCGTCATAAATTTTCAAACAGATTAACGTTATTTTTGTTGCGAGAGCAAAGACTAGTTATAGCCACTCGCTCCGAAATACTCGAGACCACGAGAGTGTAATCTCTGAGGCACATCATCGTAATGAGTGTATGATCGAAAGTGTCTAGATATATTATATCAAAAGGAATTCCTACACAAAAGGAATTGCTTACTCTTGAGTGTATACAAACATGGATAAATCATTGATGTAGTGTGCATAATTTATTGAGTAGAACATACTAGATAGCCATGCTCAAAATAGTTCATTATCAAGGAAGTCATGCTCCCAATTTTGTCCCGCAATTGTAGATGTTAATCTCAGTTTCTTTCTTTGCATATATTTCTCTGATGAGAGCCAGCACTAGTTTTATATGACAATTCAGCGAATGTGACACACTATTGTGCTTTATATGACATTCACTCTGAAATCTTTGTCAATTCATGATGTGTGCTCATAGATAGATAGTGTCACATTCTTGCTACATATCTCCTTTATTAATAACAAATAAAAAGCGTTCAATATTCTTGGAAACATTAGTCGCACTTACACATGACTTTTGATCAACACTCTTTCTAGATAGCTCAGGTAGATAGAATGTGCAAATTCTTACACAATGTAACTCACAGTCCATAAGTTAAGCACGAAATACAATACTTTATTCCTATTATCATGGTTGTCATAAAGGAATGTGTTTAGAGTATCGCACACTATAAGCAACTTTAAATTCTCAATATCTTACTACACATTGGATCAATACTATACAATTACTATAGTCTCTTGCATAGTATAAAGACTCAACAAGTGAATTCTCTTCGTGTATACACTCATGAGTGAAATTAGCTCCTAATTCAATTTCGTCTGTAGTATATGATATATCGTGTTTCTACACATATATATGGTGCCTTTCTATCATATCAAATGATTATGGAGATTGATGATGTGAGAATCCACAAACTTCGTTCCATAGATTTCAATGATACAGCACCCGCACGCACTGCTATTATACTAGCAAAAGAAGATGATCGAAATGAGATGAAGCTTTAGCTAAGAATTAATTAATAGTAAGAAATGGCAATAGATAGTATAACAAATGAAGACACGTTGAGGTTTATCTCATGACACCATAATCATCACCCGAAAAGCTAGTCAAACGCAAGAATAAACTCTAAATGTCGCGGATAGTGAATTGAATAAGCTCTATTTCTTCTCATCTTGCTAATTCCCTTTTGGTGAACAGTATATACATGTAAACTCACTATAGTGACAGTCGAGATGTGAGTTCTCGACACATCACTGAAATTTATAATCAGTGACTCTTCTCCAAGACAAGTGAATAGAATATTCATCGTTGCAAATAAATATTGCACAACTATTTTCACTTCTCTTTTACCGGTAAACATATTCCGTTCCCAGATATTGGCTCTGTATACGATCATCTGGTTAGGCTGCAGAGTGACTATAGCATGTCGTGTGCTTTGACCTTCCTAGATTCCTCGAAACCATGGACCCATCACTTTATACTACAAACCGCGGGAGTCAACACAACGAGGCGTACTATTGCTCTCGTCACACTGTGCTCTCTCTACTCTATCTCTTCTCTTTTCTCTGAAAGTTATCTTTCCATCAGTTTGCCGATCAAACCACGATCTCCGAGGGGTTGGTCGATTTAGGGCACCTTTAAGCGAACATCGGTGTAGTACTTAGGACAATTGAAACATTAGACTGTCACCACATACTTTCATTCTTTGTATTTCAATTAAGATTCCATGTCGTTGGTAATATATTATTATTAGAGTATATTATTGTATATGATGTAAGTGTGAGTTATTTCGTAAAAATCCTGAATGTGCGAGCGACTATCCACTGAATAAACTTATATTCACCAATTCCTTGGTGACTGTAGACTATAAGTGGATGAGTGCTTAGTTCATGCAACAGACGTAAATTGTTTACATTTAAGTTAAGTTAGGAACCACCTCACACCGTATATACACAATCTTCCAAAAGTCTCGAGCATCCAAATGCATTAAAATCGGATCTAAAATGTGCTGACATTCAAGAATTAAGCCTTCCCAATGTCCTAATTTATTGAGCATTATGATCCTTCTAGTGTAATACAATTATGGCTTCCATTTTTTATTTGATTATTATAACTTCTCAGCGATTAAGTTTTTTTCTTAATAGTACGCACGATCGGGTTATGAGTTCAGATTTGTGTGAGATAACAAGACAAACTATCATTCAAATATAAGAGATGTTCTCACCAACCAAGTGAATGAGACCACTTATACAGTTATGATTGTTCCGAATAGGGTGCAATGTAATTGATTTGTTCAAACTAATATAGTGAGAAGACCCTATCCTAAGTTATCTAGTTATGCAGATCTAGATACAAGTATAATAAATTCAATTAAAAAGGTCAAGTGTTACAGATATTTCAAGGAAGGGAATGTGAGTGGGAACCTTACGCATGGCCAGCGCTTATAAATATGTTTTAAGATCTGATGTAAGTTGGTGCGGTTGTAAACAATTACAATTGCATTTTAGAAATATTGTCTCAATACCTAACTCATAGATATTAATATATATTGAGACTCTACATATAAAAACGTCAAGCCTCATATGAAGACACATGTTAGAATTAACCTACAATCATTTCGAAACTCCTCTTAGCTAAAATAAATAAATCGACCTATTTAGTCTACCTCTCAAATACTATCAAAATAGCGTCACTGTACTCTAAATAGCTAAGAGTGATATTACAATATACTATAAAAATTGCACCCCTGTCCAATTATATAGAGACGACGCTTATAGTGTACCCACCTTAGAGCATCTCACTAATTGTCGCATATGTAAATAAAGATCATATTAGGAGTCAGTTATTGATGATACATAGAAGGATGTAGAATTTTCTAACAGCAATTGTGCCATATACAGACTGAATTTCTCGAAGAATAGATGTGCAAGATATAAGAGGATATCACACTCTAAGTTAAAAATTTACTACACAAAAAAATCTAAATACAGATATAGATTAACACTCTAAATATAGTAAAATATCTACTTATCACTAATACAGAGCTCTCCATAGGGCCTTCCTGTGGACTAGGTCCTGACACATTGACGGTCATCAATTAATGAAGTGGACGTGAGTAGATAAGAGAGAGCGGACAAAAAGGTAAGCTACAGTTCAGCATATATGTGAGATATGAGAGTTAGTATTGTTATAAGTGCGATGGAGAGTTAACATAATATAGTGATGTCTCTCATGTAAGGTGAGTGACCTATAATCCGTAATTAGATGGAGTATAGGTGTATACAAAAGATAAGTGAGAGCATTACATATTCTAATATAGGGAATTGGAAATAAAAGTTTAATAAGGATAATATATCCATATAAATAAGTGCATAGAATACAGGAATAATGATAATCGAAGATTCAGTTTCTCATTGGTCAATTGGAGAAAGTGAGTCTTACCAGCGAATTGGTAGTAGAGCTCTAAAATGGCAAATTCTTATCAGGGAATGGGCCGGTAGTGCTTCACACTCAGATGACCTCACATAGTATACTGAGCCACGTGTTTACTCTGAGTCATACGGCAAATCACTCGAGTCTCTTCCCTTGACTTTTCACTAAAACCTCAATTCTTTTTAGTCACCTACGGCTCACTCACACTCTCACACTCATAAAATTATCTAAATTTGTGAAAACGCTCAACCTTAATCAAAGCTTGGTTTTGTGAGGCCATGCCATACATGTGTTGTGTGACTCTTATGAATTGATGGGCGAGGTGGCGAGTTGTTCTCCATCTCTCCTTTACACGACATTGTTGACAATCCTGCACAAGAAGGCACACTTCACCATTTCTCGCACAATCAGTGCAAATGGTTCTCCTAAGTGACACATGGTAAGGGCATTATTGTTTAGAAGTTGGAAATGGCTGTAGCATTGAAAGATCTCTTTGATAGATTATATGGAGGTCGACCTCTTAGCTACACCACCGTATTTTTTTTTCTTGTAGTGTTGCGGTGCATCCTTTGCCATTAGACGTAGTACCGGGCGAAGAGTAATTGTAGTGACTTCGTGGTTGGAGAATCAGGCGCTCAAATTTAGCATCGGTTTATTTCTCTCACACGCACTTACATATCATTCATAACTCTCAAGTGACCACCAACCCTTTAAATATGGCTTTACTATCACAAATGAATAACCTCTCTTAAGAGTCTCACAGATCGACTCGAGGGTCACTCACTGTCGCTGCGCACACGAACCGGACAATTATTCTCAGATTGCAAAATAAGTTAGAGATCAAAGTGTAGCATTGGAAGGCCCTCACTTCAGATGTAAGGATGATTGGTAGTCTCTTATGAATGCTCACGCGAAGACGCGGGATCATAGTGTTTATTTGAAAGTGGTGTCTTGATAAAATGATAACTTCCTTCAAATAAGGGCTATTCAGTGAGAAGCGCTTTATCTGAAATTGTGCAAATGTTAACCCATGAGAAATAAAAAAAATGGGTGTTTAAACCCTCTTTTTTGGTGGTATCCTCATGTTTATGAAAGCAATTTCATAACTTGAGAAGCACTCAGCAATTTCTACATGTTTGGTTATTCCCTAATGTTGCTTGCTCTGTCGACGTGTACAATGAGCTCACTTCACTTAAGAATTACCTAAAGTTGTAACATACAAGACCCTAGATGCCTTGCGCAAAACGATTATCCTAGTCATACTCCTCTCCAATATTTCGAATCAAACAATCAATCATTTATTGTGACGATGCGAGGACAATTTAAACTCACGAATATATATTTTTATACTTATTATATCGAGTAATGTAAAAGTCCATTTTCCATATATTAAGAGAGTGTGCAAATGTCGCTTTGGCTTCGAAGCCCAAATTTTTGGCGCCATAAATAACTCAATATCATTACCAAATTCGAAACTTCGTACATGAGGTAGGACAACGCCTACGTTCGGAGAGATAGCATAATTTTCAGCCTTACGCACGTTGAATATTAGTTTTGTGTCGTAGGTATATTTTCACTTCAAAGGATGTGAGACCTCTTGTAGAGAGTTTTTAAATTCGAAAGTCAGTCACAAATTCCTTCTCGTGAAGCAAAAATGAAAGAGCGTTTTTCGATTAGATAATGTTGTGCTAGAGTGTCAAATCCCACAGCATGGTTTGAAATTTAGTATACATTTATAGATGAAAATCATCTTTCTATATCGAATAAAAACTTAGTATAATAATGACGCCTTTTCTCATATTTAGTCGTTTAGTTGGTGAAGTTAAAATTAGGTTTGCGGATCGATACATTATGTGATTGATGTGAACCATTTCATATTCCTTAGGCGGAATCAGTTGAAATATGATCGAATACAATTTCTTGAAGGGAAGGAGTGGTTTATCATTGTGAAGCCGACTGTGAGTTGATTACTTTTATCGTTAGCCCTAGTCTCTCGGTCTCTGGTACTACTGAAATTGGGCAAAAATTGCTTTCTTAAGAAGAATAGACTTCACACTTTAGAAGAATTTGAGTCTGAGGATGGAGTTAAAGCACATGTTCATACATTTGTAGTGCTCAAATTAGACATTTACACAAATGTAAAATTCGGAAAGCTTATTATTCACTTAGATAAATGTTGCTTGATACTAAGAGTTCATTTGATCCTTCACCGATTTCATCTCGTATTTTTTTCTTAGACATATACGGCCAAACGGAAAGATTACGATGGTCTCAGTGAATTATGGTGTTCCACTTGCTAAAATATCTTCTACATAAACGAGAATTTTTTTTTTTCCTTATCGATCAACTTATCTTTCCTTATTCCTCTTGTAGAGGTTTTGATCTTGTCTAATTGGTTAATCAGCTCTTATTGAGTAAGATGAGTTGCTGCAGCGCGACATTCCACTTGAATTCTATTTGTTTTAAGGCTTCACCTGTGGCGTACCATTATTATCTCCTCACTACTTCATGC
Organism: Camellia sinensis; assembly: GCF_004153795.1. Classification (NCBI taxonomy): domain Eukaryota; kingdom Viridiplantae; phylum Streptophyta; class Magnoliopsida; order Ericales; family Theaceae; genus Camellia; species Camellia sinensis. Next base: position 10,805 of record NW_021035053.1, read on the forward strand.
ACTTCGGTTCATAACAGGGCATTCCTCCCTATTCTGCAGCAAAATCCACTATACTACTTTTCAGGCGTTTCAATATCTATCAATAAAGATGTCTCTATTTTGCAACTCATACCTTGAACCTAGATTTACCGAGTCTAGAAGATGACCCATATATCGATTCCCTGGTAATGGAAGCATGGAGAATCAGGTTGTATGTGACCAGGGGTAAAGCCAAAAGGAGGAAAGTTTGGTGCTTAAGAAAGTATAAGAAGCTCCCATTTTCGGCCATACCACGGTTAATGAGATGGCTTCTGAGACTTCTAATGTCAACAAGCCATAGAAGAGTTTTTTGGGTGCGGAATATACATTTGAAGACCTTCGAAGAATGAAATGAGGAAAGTCATTAGCTGTATAGCCCCTATCTCGATCCCTGAAATTGTCTTGGATAAGTAATTTGACCTGTCACCTGTGCCCTGTAAGGTGTGGGTATCAATTTTATCTGCCCTCAGAGAGAGTGAGCTTATGCACTCATAATCCAATTTTGGGTTTTAAAGCGAAAAGGCACAATATGATTGTCACTATTCCGGAATGGGTTCCTTTCCGGTTGAGGCACAGAAATCCAAGTGCTCTTCTGGTGCTCCAAGTCTCAACACATTATCCTTAGTTTATACTAGAGGGATTACATAGTTTTTTCTTTTTTGGCTTAAAAAGCTCGCTCATCAGCTCACTAGCAAACTAAATTCCCTAGGATTTCTAGACGAGAATGATGGAACCACTTTCTTGAACTCCCATTATTCCCGAATTATTGCTATTATTATAAGAAGCAAATTCCTTGTATACTATGATGTAAGAGTTAGATTGTCTTCAAGACGCGTTTACGATAATAAGAACATATGGATATAGAGCATTCGAATAGAGTAATGGGGAATATGAGAATGTCATGAGGGGGTCATCGATTCAGGGGAAACGATATGTGAATGGAAGCTTCCCTTGGTCTTGAGGGTTTGGGGCGTGCTTTCTAAGTGGGAGGTATATATCCATGTCTTCCCTCCTCAGCCAGAATACCGTAGAATGAAGCAGAAGCAGATTAGCTTTCATCCCACCAGATTCCATGTTTTGTTCTAATCAAAAGGCTTTCGATATCCCTGCGATTTTGCAAATTTGTTTCTACATTGTACTCGTATAGCAGGCAATTGTTTCAAGTTTTGCGTTTATCGGAAGGTCTCTTGGTGACTTTTTCACACGAAAGCGCTTCCACATAACTTCTTATAATGGAGTTTCGGTAATCATAATGGTCTAGATGGCATCTCAATGCAATTGAAGTTCGTATTGCGAGATATTTGAACAGGCGTCATCAAAATAACTTCGTATTGCTTGATCAATTTGTTAAGAATAAAATTAGGTGTGCCACACAAATAGCCAGGTATTCAGCTGTCTGTTAATCGGGTACATGATTCAATACGTTAGCTTAAGTTTGTTATGGGAGCCGTTAGCAAGTGGTGTTTAGAAAGAATGTTTATTGCAAATTTGTATTTGAATGACAGTTTTTGCAATTCAAGTGAGAAATGCTAAATAACTCCCGATTAAATTGGCCGGAGTCTACGTGATTGTTGTTGTGTAAAATCTCACACCTTGCTCCATGCTTATGATATCACCATAGTTGTGTGGGTTATTTTAGTTTGAACGGTAAGAGAGCTCATCGTTTACCATTTACTGGTAATTGTTGGCCGTACATTCGTATTTTTTTGTTATCAAGCCAATCACAGTTCAAACCCACGCGTCAACAACCTTTTTTTCCCGTGCACTCACAATAGTAGAGTAGTATGAAGACAATTCAAATCTACATATTCGATAATTTTATCACACATGGTCAGTCTAGTTGACATTTGGCTATTATAGACTACGAAACACTACATCCAGCCATTAATAGAAGCTTGCAAAGAGATCCTAAATCGGTTAATATAGCTCTTAACGGCTTAATATGTATATTTATTTTAAATCTGATATTGATCAGTGGATAGGATGCCGTAAATGTTTATGACATTGCGGAAGACGTTAAATGTGCAAAGGAAGCATATGCAGTGATCATGGGTTTGTGATGGTTCCGACGGTTTAGAAGTCCCTATGTTTCGTACAGTTTGTTCTATTAACCCAATTTATTATAAATATCAGCATACGAGAAGCCATGCGAAAACGCAGTCCGACAGACGTCTTATATCCAAAAAAACCAATTTTTATATATAACTTATAATTATTTCCTTTCTCTTGGTTTATTTTACATTTTCTTTTGCTATACTTTATATTTCTATTTTATTTTGCATGATTAGCATAGAACGATGCAACTTCGATTTCCGTAGGGTACGTTTAAGTGGCTTTCACTCTCTAGTAGATATTGCTTTCTTGTACACCGCTCACTACGATGACTTGATCCGGTCGTTTATAAAGGGTCTTTCATATTATTTAATGAAATTGTCTACAATTGTGTGCTCATTTAATTATTGTTTGTTTAATTTCTCCATTAAACAAAGAGCAAATCCAATTAAATAACTCTACTCCTCATTTCATTGAGGACTGAAAAGATGCTAATACTCACAAAATCAGTGAATGTTCTTGTATTATATCGACACTATGACAATAATATTCAATGTATAAGGAGCTTTCATTTGATCGCTTGTCTGGCATCAGACTGTATTCTCTCTGATTACACATAGAAACCCTCCATTCTCACCGATCACGCCAATAACCAACGAAACCAACAAATCATCTGGATCCCCTTAAATTACTCCACACAAATCCCCCACAAAAAATTAAAATAACAGCCAACCAATAATCTATAGGCCTCACTCAGAACACATCAAAAAAAGAAAAAATCAACAACAAAATCCAGCCTCAAAGGAATAAATAGTATAAATATCTACCCAAAATCTTGCACACCAAACTATAAAACCCAAAACATAGAATGACTCACAAATAATATCAATCGGAACTAATTGGTTAGAAGACAAACATCCCAAAACTAAATGAAAGCAACGTTTTCCTTGAAATGTCGATTTATTTGTACAACTTTTCCTCCATATAATATAGCACTCATTCATAAAAGATAATTATATAAAATAGTGTTATATTATAAAAAAAAAGAGCTGACAGTTCCAATAATTTCTTTTATGAGTTAAGAACCATAGGTGCAAACCATCAGAGAGTCTATTAGTTCATTCTCTTACTCTCTGCTGTTCAAAATAAACTCTAAACGGAATATGAACATATCTCACTACTGAGAACACCCAACACCTCAAATGTCTGATAACATATACTAACCTTCCTAAGTACTTTCACATCTTACACACATCCCCTCATACAAAATAATTTGAACAGAATTTTTGTTTAACACCATTCAATATCCACTCACACAACACATCAAGTGAAGAAAATTTCAAAAACCAAAATATCACATCCATAATTTTCTGAAATAAGTAAACTCTAAGAAACTCCCAAGAAATAATCCATAAATATTGTGACCATAATAAAATGACTGAGTATTGGTTTTAGAAGAAAATATCCTCAATAACCTCACAACTAGGCTAGCAACATTTCGCTGAAATGGATTTTTTTTGAATTAATTTTTCAACTCAAGACAATATATAAAAATAAAAAATTAATTTTTAAAAAAACTGAATTACCAATATTTATGGATAACACACGCACAACTTGAAGCCTCATACCATGATGCATGTCTCTGCTCCTCTCTTACAGACGCTCTCTCTGTGCTAATATATTGTTGCGTGGTAATTCCAATCAAGCCTCAGTCAGACTCTAAGCCCGCCTCAACTATCTCTCTCTCTCAAACAGAAAAGCCCCACGACCCCCAATGTATTGGGATTGGTCAACTTTTTACTTTTTGTTTTTTGTTTTTTTTTTTTCCTCCTATCACTTACTGACATGTGTCTATGGGGGTTGTGGTGTTTATGGGGATTGTGAGGGTCAAGAAAAAATGGGGATGGGATGATCCATGATGCTTCTTACTTTGGTTCAGCTTATGGAACTGGTTATAGTTTTGTTTATTTTAGGAAATTGTGCCAGATTGTTTAATCAGCTTCTGTTGACATCTTTTGAGTCAAAAATAGTTTAAATAAGCTAAAAAAAATTTATTATTTAAAAGTTGGGGGAGAGATGCTTTTAGCTTTAGCTTTTTCTTTTTGATTTTCAATTTTCCACTTACCAAAAATTGCACCGAATAGGCTCATGTATGTCCACAGCGAACTGGATTGATCAGATTTCATGTGATGGAGTATAAGATTTTTTTAAGAGTTTAGTTCAATTTTGAGATCATCTAAATATCTTATTATTGTTATGTTGTGTTATGTTTTAATGGATTAACACCGAGCTTGATGCTTTCAGATGGAATTTGTCGAGGAACTAATTAAACAAGCAGGAGTGGTGACCGTGCCAGGGTTTGGTTTTTTCCATAGAAATTTGTATTTGGAGAAATTTCCTCCAGTTGATTATAGTTATCAGGAGAGATATATCAGTTTGCTTTCTACAAAAGCGATTTGGCTGCTGCTGCACAAAAAATTGGCAAGCTTATGGATTCTTCAAGGCTTCTCAAACTATTTAAATTTGAGAGAATGGCTATTAAAATCTGATTTTTGTATGAAAGATGCACTGAGAAGGCAAATGAGAATTGTTGAGATGTCATGTACGTCATTGAATTTGAATGCATAAACATTGTTATTGTTGAGAAACATATTTAAGTCTGTAAAAAATTGAGGAAACAATGGGGGCTTACAAAAGAACATTTTTAGGCCTCGCTTGGCAACATATTTGAAGCCAAAGGCAGCTTATTAACCTTTTATAGGGCGTGAGCCCAAAAATCTGAACGAGGCCTTTTCACATATTTTTACATCATTAAAAAAAATTAAAAAGAAATTGAAACATTTGTTTTTCATGCTTTTTTTGACGCAATAGTACTAATTAATTTTTTTTTTTTATTTTAGCTTTTTAACGTATTATTTTCAATTGGTATTATAGCAACTAACTTGAGTGTCGGAGTACTTCCAGTCACTTGCTAGCTGGGCACTAGCCGTATTTTCTTTTGTAGATATTGAATACAGGGTGGCTGGGATGTTCTCCTGCATTGTATTATCTTCGTCAACAAGACATGTTTTTCATTTACATAACCATTCTATGGTTTCCCATATGAATTCCGTACATTATTCTATAAGATAAAATGAACTTCATGCGTAATATTCGAATTAAATTGGTAACAATGTTGTTTTGTTATTGGAAATTTCAAGAATTTGAGCCATTACTTTTTGTAGGAGAACTAGTCCTTAACATCATAGCCTCATTATCATTACTATGGTCTATAGCTTCATGCATTGTTTTTTCCAATCTTTTGTCATGCATGCAGATTGATTTTGGTGGTATGTGAATCTTGAATTTGCAGAGAGAAAATAAAAATTAGCTTATGTTTTATTTCTCTTTTGCTTTACTTTTTATGTTCTTTCTACAAATCTAAAATCTTAACACAACCTTATCAAATATTATTTGGAAGACTTTTATCTCGACAATAATGTTAATGACACTAACAAATCCAAATGGCCATTAAGTCCCAATCAACGTTCAATTTAGATTAGTTTGAGACTCAATAATAGTACATTTGTAACGCCCTCAAAATAAGACTTAATCCAACCATATAACAAATCCATGAAACATAATAGAAATATCATCTTTTCATTTATCAGAGTTTGTATTACAATAGATATTACATGCTAGCAACAAAATGAATGCCCTACGAGCTTACAGCTTTCCAAGTCATCACTTGGTTACAACAAAAGGAGCCCTAGCTCTACACATAGAAAGCCCTAGGCTTGAATATACATTTAACATCAAAACAAATAACAAAAGGGAGTCTTCAAGTCCAAAACCTCCCAAGCTAAGATCTTGGAGGCGGCATAACACCTGTACCTGAAAAATGGTGTCCCACGTAGGGTGAGCCAAAGACTAGTAGAGATATGCTAGACAGCATATGAGAATTAACTAAGACATTAGCATCCGATAAATGTTTAACACTTGAAAACCAAGTTACA
>NW_021035057.1:0-12003 GCF_004153795.1 Camellia sinensis
AGAGAGAGATTCTGCATGTCTTTGAGGAAAAAAAAAATTCACTTTTGAAGAAACAATCAAAAAAAAAAAAAACTTATTTTTTCACAACTTCCATTGTAAAATTTCAGGAATTCAAAAAAAAATATAAAAAATTTGAAGTCTTAATGGTACAACAAATTTCACTGTTTGGGTACATTTTTGTTTATTGTTTATATTTTTCGAAGAATGTTTGGTGAAGGTATTTGGGAATTTTTTTTATTTAATATAAAATAACTCAATTTTTAAGGAAACACTCAAAATTATTTTCACACAAAAATAAAAGGGTAAATCACATAAAGAAAACTTTAGAGTTGGACTCTTCTAACAAAATAAATCCTAAATTTTAATTTTATTAATTTAAACTCTGATTTTTTAATTTGTTGTTAGTCTAAATGATAGCCAATTTTCGTTACGTAAAATAGATGGAAAAAATATATTTTAAACTCAATGCAAGTGCATATAAAATGTCTAAAAATATATTTTTACGTTGAGTTTAAGATTAAAATACATTTTCTCGATTAGTTTATTAACGGAAATAGACAAATAATTTAGATTAAAACTAAATTAAAAATGAGGATTTAAATTGATAAAATTAAAAATTTGGAGTTTATTTTGTTACAATGGTCAAAATATGATTTTTTTTTTAATTTTTTTGTAATTTCCCCAAATAAAAATTATGAGTCTTTTTAAATTCATTATTTTGGCATCTGAAAACATAAAAATAAAAACCAAAAGAAAGAACGAAAAAATGAAAACAATACCATACGAGGATTAAAAAAAGAAAAATGTTTGAGGGCCACAATTTTTGTGGCTCAAATGACTGAAAATTGTCAAAATATTTTGACAATTTTGAGCCATTTGAGCCACAAAAATTGTGGCCCTCAACCATTGCTGTTAAAAAAATAAAAGGACATTCATACATAAGTTCTAATTTAAGAACTTATTAAGTCCAAACTAAGATTTTATGGACATTCAAGTCCTATTAAATTTTTAATAGTCTATCAAACAATGATTGTTTATCATTTTATAATTATCTATAAAAAAATATGATGATTTGACATTTATTTGATTTTCAAAATTTTAAAATAACTTTGAAATTGAAAAAACTAAATATACATATGTGCAAAAAAAAAAAAACAAATTTTTTATTTTGAAAAAGCTGAATTTTTTTTTTTTTTTTTTTTTGCAAAATTGTAAATTTTGTGTCTATAAAGGAGTATGATGATGGAATATTGATGTGCAAAAAAAAAAAACTTTAAAAATGAAAAAATAATATTCTCAGTTTAAAATTAGATAAAACTGTTAATCTTTTCCATTTTTTTGGATAGCTGATTCAAACCAATAAGTAGAAGGGCAAAAACGTTTAATCTCATGCTCTGTTGTTGTTTTTGTTGTTGTTGTTTTTTTTTTTTTTTTTTTTATCGCTTACTGAACCATTATTTGAAACGTTACTATACAAAATTGATAATATTCTTAATTTTAAAAATTGAAAAAAAAATTGATAATATTATCAGTTTTACTAATATATGACTTATTAGTTCAAAAAATCTTAAATAGAATCTAAGCTAACATAACATATGTAAATATGACTTTTAAATAATTAACTCAAAAATAAATTTTAAAAAAATCAAGATGGAGATGGAGATGAAGATGAAGATGAAGAAAAGAAAATATATATTAAAAAAAGGCATGGATCCCTTTAGTCCATTATTTGGACGGAAGGGTTTTGTCATGAACTCTATTTCGATAATCTGAATTTTTTATATATATTATTTATAAAAAAATTTAGTCGATCTGATATTCGTAACTTATTTAATTTATCGCATTTGTCTCTAAAAAAAATGAACAACAAGTACATTTTTAAAATTAGACAATCTATATTTTAGTGACAAATATGATAAATTAAATATGTTACGAATATCAGATCGACTTAATTTGTTATGTGCATACAAAAGGCATGGCAAAATAAATGATTCAAATTATCGAAATGAAACCTATAATAAACTCCACAGATTTGGACAATATCCTTTTGTCCTAATCATATACTAAACAAATTTAGGTCCAAAAAGAAAAGGCTTAACCACATAGGGGTGATCTTTAGGATATTAAGGAGTCAAGATCCAGAGGTCACCCTTAGGTGGTGTAACACAGTAGAGCCACTTAACTGTGTAGTGGTAAGTTATAGACTCGCACACAAGAGAAGATTCGAATCTATATTTCTAACACCATATATGGTTCGTGGAAACTCAAAAAGCTCGTTCTATCAACAATATATGCTATCGTTGCAATAATCAATCTCGATAAAAATTGAACATGATACCTCGGGTTTATACCCCCAAGTCTCCAGAAAATCCCAAAAAACCTCAAGACTCTTGAGGAGAGCCAAAACCAATGTTTACAAACCCGGCCTGACCCGGCCCAGCCGGTCGAATCGGTAGTTGAGCCTTGTTTTGGTTTGAAAAAATCTCTAAATCCGAATTAAGATAAAAACTAGTGTAAAATATAAAAATCAAATGGACCACCGATTAAACCGGCAAAACCAATAACCGGACTAGGTTATTTCCAACCGGCCGGGTTTGTTGAACTATGGCCAAAACGTTGAATCGTAGTTCTCTAATTTCTTGGGCAGTGTGATGGAATGCAGAGAATTTAGGTCTAAAAGGTAGAAATTAGTGTATTTTTCTATCAGAAAGATGGCAATATTGACTGTCCAATTAAGAAGGCAATAAGTTGCCATGGTAGGTGTGAAAGGCAACCATATTGTGTCAGTGGAGGAAGTTCATTTATGGTTTTCATTATCTCCCCAAGAATGGTGATATATGTATTAATTAATATATTAATAGATGATATGATATAATTTTAGAGGTTTTAATTATTTATAATTTATATAATAAATAAGATTAATAATAATGTCATAACATATATTGGTATACTAATTGATATATCAATGAGCATGTATAACGCACCTCTTTTAAGGGTGTGTATATTAAAATTTTCCTCCCTCTATACATATGCAATCAAGAAAGGGAAAAAAAAAAAAAAAAGGAAAAATTATAAAAATCCAGCCTTGTAATAAATAAATTCTAGAGATTGTTCAACTTTTTTTAATTTAAATCTTAAAATTTTATTTTTAATCTAAAACCATTTGTTTATTTTTGCCATTGTCAATATAGTTGGGGGACAGGTGACATGGTTACGTATGAGAAATGTGGTGGGGTGTTTGTGTGTCACGTTGTTCGAAAAGCACACTAGTAGCTTTTTTAAAATTTCGTTGTTTTTAACACGCGCAATGTTAGACATGAATCCTTACTAATTGTTTTTTGGCGCGTAACGTGAAGACACGCAGTAATTCAATCAAATTGGATCCGTCATATTGGAGTGTCACATGTCAAATTTAAAAAAAATGCACTAAGGAGCTTTTATGTATGGGGAAGGTGGTGGGATGTCTGTGTCCCGCGTTGTTCAAAAGATACACTAGTAGCTTTTTAAAGTTTGGTTATATTTAACACGCGCAGCGTGGGGCGTGAATTCCTTACTAATTATTTTTTAGTGTGTGACGTGAAGACACCGCAGTAATTCAATCAAATTGGTCCGCCATGTTGGAGTGTCAACATGTCATGTTTAGGAAAAGTACACTAGAGTTTTTAATCTTTTTAGAGTGTCACAACGGTACCCACCATGTTATCACATTTAAAAAAATGTATACTAAAGGAGTTTTATACCTACCACGTTATTCACATTTGAAAAAGATACACTAAGGAATGGTAAAAATTTTAGAGTGTCATTATCATATCTGTCACATTAGAGTATCACACCATACCTATCACACATTAAAAAAAAAAAAAAACTTTCCCAATTAAGTAGTTAGATGGTATATCTGTCTAACCAATACCCATTCACATCTGAAAAAGGACGTACTGGTCACACACTACCCTTATAAAACTCTTCAATCAACCATTAAAAACATGAGACCAAATGGTACAAGAGTTTCCCCAAAATAGGACTTTCCAATAATTTCTCTAATTTTTAATTGTAATTAGATATTATGATATATATATGTACATATGATTTAAAATGTTATTAAATAATAAATGCTGGTTTAAATTAAAAATTAGATTAAGGTACTTTAGATTTAATTTGTATATATATTTTATACGTTAATTTAATTTATTAAATAATATAATTTATGGTAATAAAATAAGGATGTTCATTAATTTATATTTATTTTTAATCTGTTATATATATGTGTGTGTGTGTGTGTGGTGTGTATTTTAGTTTATTGTAATGTTATTAAATAAAAAATTGGGTTAAAAATTAAAATAGATGAAAGTAGTTGATGAAAAAAAGAAAAAAGAAATTTGAGAGAGAATTGGAAAATAATTTAATTTGTAATTACATACCAATACAAAATAAACAATATGAAGAGGGAGAAATTTGCGTTGATCACAATTGAAATACTCATAATATTAATAAAATATATAATAAATAAAAAAGGAATATGAGAGGGAAAAAAGTTTCAATCAAAAAAGATTGAGAGAGAGAAAGGGAAAAAATAGTGAAAAATCTTGATTCATCACAATTGATATACCATAATAAAACAAATAAATGAAAATAAAAAAGAAATCGAGAGAGAAAACTTGGGTGTTGAAAATAAAGACACTAACTCTATTATTGGAAAAAAAAATACTCTATAGTAATCATCAATAAAATAAAAATAATTTGAGAAAGAAAAAAAATTCAGTCAAAGAAAAGTTGGGTAAAAACTGATCACAATTGATTATCATAATAAAAAATTGAGAAAAAAAAAGTTTCAGTTAAAAAAATTGAGAGAGAAAATTGAAAAAATGTTTCATTTTTATTTTATTTTAAAACCAACTCTAGAACTCAAATAATCAATAAAATAAAAAGAAAATTGAGGAAGAGAAAAAAGTTTCGCAGTTAAAAAAAAAAATTGAGAGAAAGAAAATGTGCAAATAGGTTTAAGAGAGGGTGATTATATTTATAGAGCTTGAAAAAGAAAAGGAAAAAATATGCTCTATTTCAAAGAGAGTGGACAAAATCTTTGGACGACATTGCGATGGCCGCTCCTCTCATGCCTTTTGCTGCTCTGGCGCAACATTTACCATGTGGATTTCATTTTTAACAATAATAAATAGTTTTTTTTAAACGGTTGGTTTTTTTTTTTTTTTGTAAAAAGAAAAATGAAGAACAATGAATTCTTTCTTTACAAAAAACATAAAAAAAAGAAAAGATAAAGAAAACAAAAAACATAAAAACAAACAAGTAAATTTTATTTCTTATACTGTACCTTTTTTTTCCCCCAAAGAACACTGGATTTTGAATTTTTTATTTTATTTTATTTTAAACATGCACACACACAAATTTAACATTAAAGAAAAAACCAAAAAAAAAGGTTTTTTTTTTTTCCTACCGAACCTAATAACATAATGGAAATTTTAAGAATATTAATTTTTTTAAATAACACACAAAATTAAGAAAACAAACAAATAAATTTTTAATACTCTGCTTTTTCTCCCAAAGAACCTAATTATATAATGCAATTTTTTAATGAAGAAAGTAAAAATTATAATTAACAATATTTCAGTTACAGTGTAAGATGAGCAGTAGATATGTATTTTGGATAACAACTCTATCAATTTGCAACAGAACCATGAGATTAGAATGTTCTTGAATAGTCTTCCTCCAAAAAAAATAAATAGAAAAAAGCTCATGAATTCTTGAATAGTCTTTCTCTAAAAAGAAAAAGAAAAGAAAAAGTTTTTGAATAGAGTGAAGATGGTGAAACTTTACATATAAATTAAAAAAAGAAAAAAAAAGAAAAAAAGAAAAATTTTAAAAAAAAGAAAGAAAGAAAAAGAATAGAGAAGATGGTGAAACGCGGAACTGGACAACAGTTTGTGAAATGTGAAAAGTAGAAAAGTGAAAATTATTTAGTGAGTTAGTAATTTATGAGTTTACCCGTAATCATAAATTGATAAGTTTTAAAATAGTATAATTATTTAAGAAGTTGTTTTAGGAAAAATAGTAAAATTTTCTGAAGCCATGACTTGTAACGTCCCGAAATAAATACAATAATCTATTCACAATATCAATAAATGACAACAACGATAAAGTAATTGTCTTCCATTAAATCCAATTGAGTTTACAAAAGGGAAACATATGCGGTATACATTCATAATGTCTGGTCCTGAATCTATATGATAGGTTGCGAACAAAAGAAAAAGAATGGAATTTAAACATATAAGAAATGCCTTAAGGGTTTACAGCTTTTCAAGATGATACTTGGTTACAAAAAAAGTAAACTTAAGTCCAATACAGTTAAAACTCTTGGCTTGTACAAAATAAATATAATAAATACACAAAAAGAAGCTCTCACTTCAAGTCCTCCCATGCAATTGTCTTGGCGGAAACATATCATCAGCACCTGAAATGTTTTTCCCACGTAGGGTGAGCCAAAGCTCAGTAGGAATAATTTAACACAATATATGAATCTTAACAAAGTTATGAAGTGAATGCATATGCAATGCTCGTGTCAAAACATTTTTTACCTCTTTCCAAAACTACATAATACCGAGTATATATATATTGATTCATAAATCATTTCCATTACAATAGAAAATGGGACAGTGAATCACACTCTAGGAATTTCAAAACAATACAACCTTTCTAGGAAATTTCGTCTGGAGGAAATCGTTTGCCGGGACCCATGTAAACGTAGGCTATATAAGCACTACTATTGCCATTTCATGAGAATTTCGTCCCTAGAATCGGTACTCATGTATACGCGTGATTTTCAGAACTTTCACCCAGGACATATAAGCCAACTTGTTTAATATAACAATAATTCCTTTCCCAGATTTACCTATTTTCCCAAAATAGTAACATTTTCAATACATAAGTGTAGGATAATGTTCAATGCAAATGAATGGGGACATAGTTTCAATTCTTCTAATTCACATGTAATTTCTACAACAATCATAACTATCATCCACCGATAGCCCCAAACAGATATTTCTAAATAGATAATTTATATTCCATAAAGATAAACTTTCCAAATTTCAAGATGTGAGTGATAATATATATCAAACTCTACCATCCTCATCAATACTAATCCAATTTCATAATTTCAACATCAATTTCATTATTTATACAAAACCAACATTTGAGGCATTTAGGGCAAAATTCTTACTCTTTTCAAAATCAACCGCAAGTATCCAAAATCAATCATTGCCACCCAACTCAACATTATTTCTAACATCAAAATCATTTCTAAGAATCCATTTGAAAAACCCCTTTTTTGATTTTCATCCAAAACCCTAGATTTATTCCAAATCTTCTAAATTCACAATATGGTTTAGAAATGACAAATAACTAAGTTTAAACTCATAAAAAGTGTAGAAAATATTCCTACCTCTAGCTAGAACATGAGAGAGAGAGAGAGACAGAGAGTGAGGAATCCCAAAAAGGCCAAAAACCAACTTTGCTCCAGTTAGAACGATGCCCATGTCGAGCTCTAATTTTTTAACAAAAGCACACAGGTGAAAAGATCAATGGATCTAGGTGTATTTGAGGAAAATAGGTGAGTTTTAGTGAGAAAGTGTGAGATATTAGGGTTTTGAAATGTTTAGAGAGAAAGAGATGAAAAAGTGACTTAAAATGGATTGTTTGCGAACTGATATATGCATAGTTCGCTTGAGCGCAAGATGTATCGCTCGAGTGACTAGACACAATAAGTTTTACCACTCGAGCTTAAGAAGCTTCGCTCGAGCACATAATACAAACTCCCATTAGTTTTGCAAAAAAAGGTCGTCGCTCAAGCAAAGAATATAAACTCTTAATATTTTTGCAGACCTGCAAAAGTATTAGAGGTTCACAAAAAGTGCTTGAGCGTAGGGACAATAATTTAGGCAACAAAAGTTTGAAAAACAAGCTACTAATCTGTTTCAAACGCAATCAACACATTTCAAAAGCCAAATTCAAAGAGATATAAGGGGAAACAAGACATGGATAACTATATATGATAATGAAATTCAGATTCAAAACATTAAATGGGTTGGGTCCAAACTAGAAACGCTATATGACTTCAAGACTTCAAAGTAGATGCACCCTTTTAATAATAGAATAGATATATAATATGTGATGTATAGGTATGTAAAAAATTTATAATTTAATATGTGATTAATTAGTAAGTTGGTTAAAATTTTAAAAAGTTAAGTTAAAAATTAAGGAAAAAAATTAATTTGTTAACTGAAAGAATTTAATTTAAAACCTTCCCCCTCGTTTCCTCCCGAGCTTGATCTTTTACAAACATGACAATCATATGGAGAGGAGTTTGATACCTTATGTGGTATGATGGTTTATTTCTTTTCCATTATGTGGATGGATTGTTTGTAGTTGTTAGGTTTGGGATTGGTGGATTAGTTGTTGGGCTTGGTGGGTTACGGTTACTGGTTGTTAGACTTTCTAGTTGCGGTTATTGATTGTTAGACTTTCTTGTTATTGTGAGCTAATAATCTATTTGATTATGTACATATTTCTTATGATTGCAATTACTCTCCTATCTATTAACCAAAAAAAAAAATCTTTTACAAACATGACGAGATATAGAGAAAGAAGTGAAATGGTATAATCGTCTTTTTATCACTCAATTTAACACGGTTAGTGTTGCAATTTAGTTCAAAACCACATGAGGGTTATGTGATTATTTTCAAAAGACAAGGAGGGAGGTAAAGTACAATTGGGCCAAATCAATAGGCAGTTAAAATGAATTTTACCCTAATAAAAAAGGTAATTTATCTAGTATCTCTCACACCCATATGTATTTTTTTTTTTAAAAAAATAATAATAATCTATTAGCCTACATATCTTTCCCAAAATTTTAGCTTTCTTAAAATAAATAAAAAAAGTATTTTTTCTTACATTTTCACTTTTTCTATATAATTAAAAGAATAATCTATCTTATATCTCTTATACTCTCATATACATACACGATTTCCCTCAACATACAATCACATTGCCCTACATTTCTTAGCTTACCGTTTACACTTTCTCGTGGCAACTGACAAACAACATCCTCCACTATCAATAACGATAATAGGTTAGTCAATTCATTTATATTATTGATTTTATTGGTGTTATACACATATAAACATGAATTCATTATTCCCTCATATTTTCTAATAGATTACAATGCCTAATTGTTGTTTAAATAACCTAATTTCAACGAAAATAGATGTTTATTGTATATGGAAAAATTAATACTATTAATGTGGAATTTATGATTGGTCCTATGTTGGATATGGGTTGTTTACACTCAAGAAATTATTAAGAGTTTTCTGAATAATTTTTTGTGATATTTTGATTTAATTGTTATTGGTCTAGGCATCAGGGTTTAATACTTTTGTCTTATATTTTAAGAAATAATATAAGACAAAATATTGATAAATGATATGAAACGTTAATTTCCTTGCACTACATGTGGCCATGCCTCCGGTGACTTGCCCAATTCAATATTTTAAATTTTGAAATAAATATTTTGTTAAAGTCATTCATAATTAGTATAACATAAAGATCAAATCTCCATTGAGGCCATTATACCAGTAAAATATTAAACACTTAAACCTAGAAACACTGCAAGGACAAAGGAAAAAAAAAGAAAAAGAAAAGAATATTTTTTTTGTATATATTTTCTCCATTTATTTGTTTTTGTAAGGAAATTTTTTCATTTAAAAAGCTGTAAAATTTATTAATTTTTTTCTTCGTATCTTTTTTCCCACCTTTTTTGGTTATTTATTTAATCTTTCTTAAAAAAACTCGTGAAAATTTTGTACTCTGCATGTATAAATTTATATATATCAATTAATAATATCAATATAATTATGATATTTTTCTCTAATCAATCATCATGAACAAATATAAATTATTCATTTTACTGTTATCTATATTATATCAAGGGACATTTTGTTGGAAAATTTGTTTTTATAAGGCTTATTTTGGTCAACTTTGAGCCCAAAATTGAGTGGGTCCCAAACGTCTTTTGTGACGGATCTGAAGAGGTGACGTGTTCCTTGCCACGTGGCAAGTCACATGGTGAAAGACGGTTCGTCAAAACCATTATGAGTGAATGAGAATTTGACGTCGTTTTCGGGTTCGTAGAATTGGATATTTAAAGGATTAAATAGGGTTTCCTTGAAATAGGTTTGTTCCACATTGAAACTTTAAAATAGCTTGTTGAGTATATAAGCTCTAGTTTACAATACTTGGGTTGGGCCCCAAGGAGGCACCCCAAATTTGTAGAAGGGAGGAGTTATGGACAAGTGAACCTTAGGCCAAATCACGAACACACGCACATCGCCGCCGAACCTAGGTATAGGTCAGGTCACCATACACGCGCCGCCACCTTCCAGCCGAGCCATGCGCGGTGTGGGTCAAGTCAATTCTGTATTAAAATTTTTGAACAAAATTCATTTGAATTTTTTCAAAAATTATTGCATGAATTTAATTTAAATTTGAATTCAAATTTTTTGTGCCTCTTCCATATTCCACTACAGTTGCAAATTTCGGACAGGTTTTTAAACTGCCGGACAGATTCGAAACTGTCCAAATAGTTTTTCAATCTGTTATATTTCGAACAGATTCAATTTCAAATTGCCCTGGCAGTTACAGGTTCAAAACAGTAATTGGATCTGTTCAGTTACAGGGTCAAATCTGTCCAGTTTCAAACAGCACCTGTTTATTCAAAATTCAGATCTGTTGAAGTTTGATTTCACACCCTTTCAGTCCTTATATATCTGAACCAATCCAGCAATTTTTTCAATATGAGAAAACAGTATGAAATTTTCATTTGCAGTCCATTTGCTCATTTGCATTATTTATCTTCATATTAGTTTTTAAGAAAAATTAAAAAAGAGTATAGAAACAAGGTTCTAGTTCGCCGTACAAATTTGTTTTGGAGTGCTACTACAAGTTTGAGAAGATCATTGTATTCTGGGAGATAGACACCACTTATCCGTAAGCACCTTAGCGGGGCGAACCTGTCTTAAGAACAGAGTGTCACACACTCGATTAGTCTTTTATTTTTTTAATTCGGTTCGATAAATAAATTCAGTACGTTATCTTATTTATTTTTTTGTTTCAATATTATTTATTTACACAGAAGATGTTTCAACAATCTTAAGATAGATTTGAATTATTCTGTTTACAGAATTTTTCGTTTGTTTCCTTTTCTCTTTTCTCTTTTACCAAAATTATTTTTTGTGAATTTACAAAATAATATTCTGGTGGAAAACAAATAATGATTATATGCTATTTGACAGATAATAGTAATATACTGTCTATTTTCTTTGAACTAATAGTAATATACTGGTGTCATTAACAATTCAGAATATTTATTTGCGGGAATTTTGTCAGAAATTAATTTTGGTTTTTCGAATTATTTTCTAAGTGTTCACTAATTAAAATTGTGATTCAGTTTTTTTATTATTGAAGTGTTACAGAAATTTAATTTTCTGTGTGGAATTAATTTGGTTAATTAAAATTTTATTTTATTTCCAAATTAATTGAAAAATAAAAGTTGCATTCTTGTTTCTTTTATTTTTACAGAATTTAATTCTGTGAATTTAGATTAATTTTCTGTGTTAGTATAAATTCTAATTCTAATTTTGTTTTATATTTAGAATTCATGGCTACTGAAACAAATGCTCAAACAAGTACTAGTGTGGTGGCGGCATTGCGTCAACACCCTCTTCTGTTGTAACAGTACGGAAATCCACGGTGAGAAGCCAGAGAAGTTCTTTAGAACTGATTTTAAAAGACGGCGACAGAAAATGTTGTTCTATCTTACTACTCTTGAACCTACCTTGTTTTCTTCGTGAGGATGCTCCTATTTTTGAAAGAGGATGAACCGACCGGCATGGTTGTTGCGGTCGATGCCTGGAAAACATGCTGATTCCTTTGTTGAAACTA
>NW_021035059.1:0-16123 GCF_004153795.1 Camellia sinensis
ATGCTTGATTGATGGTCTTGGATCCAATGATGCCTCTCCCTTGATATTTTGAGATGATATGGAGTGGCATAGTACACACATGTCCTTGGGAGACCCTTTATTTTCTCTGTTTGGTGCTCTGTTGCAGTTTGGTGTCACAGCACACCAGTGGCCGGCAGTGCTTCACAGATGGCCGGCAGTGCACACCCTTGGCCAGCAGGTGGCCGGCAGAAGCTTCTCAGAATGGGTCCAAGAAAACACATCATTGTGCTCGGTCAAAAGGGTTATAGGATCGGCCTTGGCTTGGGGGGATAATTGGCTGCCGATATTGGCTGTTTTTATTGGGTTGGTGGGGTCGATGGGAACTTCAACAAGTTCTTCTACTAGTTTCCCTCTGACTAATTCATCTTCGTCTCTGACGTCAAGTCCTTCGATAATCATAGCCTCCTTCTGCTTGACCTCTTTAAGTGAAGCAACGTAGCATTCTCTGGCCTCAGTCTGCTCCCCCCTCACGGTGCCGACTCCGAGGTCGGTAGGGAATTTCATGGCCAGATGGTACGTGGAAGTGACAACTTGAAAAGCGTTGAGGGCAGTGCGACTGAGGATGATGTTATAAGCAGAGGGGTAGTCGACGATGAGAAAAGTGAGCAACTTAGTGGTCTACCGTGGGTATTCTCCAATGGTGATGGGAAGATCGATGGAGCCTATGGAGGTCACCTAATCTTTAGTGAAGCCAACCAGTGGGGTCTGGAGAAGGGATAAACTTTCTTTTCCGACCTTGAGCTGGCGATAGACGTTTAGGAAGATGATGTCCGAAGAGCTATCGTTGTCGACAAGTACCCGTTTGACTTTGTAATTGGACAGGAGGGCAGAGATGACGAGGGGGTCGTCATGGGGATTACGGATGCCTGTGCAATAAAGGTGATGGGCTCCATCTACTGCTTGGGGTGTTTGAGGGGGCGGTCCAATGTTGCGACTTCTTTATCTGAGCCCTGCCTGATTTTTTGAGTTCTGCCCATTGGGCCGAATGGGATGGTCCTCTACATGGAAGTCCACTGGCAATAACTCTGATTTCTCTAACCGGGAGGGCAGGGTTGCCTTGTGCCAGGGGTTGTTGTGGGGGTCGATCATGGCCTTGGTTAGGTTGTGCGGGTTGACGAGAAGGGGTGCGCCGATGGTTGTTTCTGGCAAGTTCAGTCCTTGGCCATTGTTGAGGGCGGGCTGCCGTGAACCGGCTGAGACATCCCTAGCGTATCAAGCCCTCGACTTGGTCTTTGAGGTTAACACACTCCTCGGTATTATGGTCGTGGTCCTGATGGAAGCGGTAGTATTTGGACTGGTCCCGCCGGTTGAAAAGAGACCGCAACGGTTGGGGCCATTTCAAGGGATAATCTCATTGGATCTGGTTCAAGACTTGTTCCATAGGGGAATTGAGGGGTGTGTATCATTTGAACAGGTCAGGCAGTCAGGTAGGTGCCGACCAGTCGGCTCGAGCAGGTCAGTCGGTATATTGAGGCGTTGTTGTGTGTATTGGGTGCTTCTGGTTTCAGAGTCCTTTCTCTTCTCTCTGGGGGTCGTGTTTTCGGTTATGGAGCCTTGTCGGGCGGCTAGGAAATCTTCGGCGTTCATGTATTTTTGGGCTTTAGAGAGAAGGGTTGCCATGGAAGTTGGAGGATTTTTGGAGAGGGAAAAAAGGAAATCAGATGATCATAGACTGGCCATAAAAGCCATGAGAATGACCTTGTCATCATTTTCTGCCACCTGCAAGGCCTCGGTGTTGAAGCGGGTGACGAAGCTGCGTAACAACTCTTCCTCTATCTGACAGATGTTGAGGAGTTAAGTTGCCGGACGCCGCTAGCGCTGGGCACCAATGAAGTGGCTGAGAAATGAGTCACTTAGGTGCTGAAAAGTAGAGACTGAGTCCATCGGCAGCTGACTAAACCACAGTCGGGCCGACCCCTTAAGCGTTACGGGGAAAGCCCGACACATGATCTCATCAGGGAATGCATGTAGGACCATGAGGGTCCTGTAAGTCTCCAAGTGGTCTACTGGGTTCGCTGTACCGTCGAAGGAGTCGATCGAGGGCATTTTGAACTTAGGAGGTAGAGGTTTGTCCTTGATGGAGGCAACGAATGGTGAGTTGGCTGTGGTAGAGGGTTTATTCTGTATGTTCGGTATGACTCCTTGAAGCTGGTGTTTCATGGCTCTGAGTTTTGCATCCCAAAGAGGAGTGTTGTCTCCACCGGAGTGTAATGGAGGTTGGACACTACTGGCCTCCCCCTCGGGGGCAATTGCTTGGATCGGTGGATGTAGGGCTTGAGGTGGCGGGTTCATATTTTGAGGAGGAGGTCGCAAGCCCTCTAAGTTGGATGGGTGGGATTGTTGGAGGGAATGGTTCGAGGCTCGTTCCCGGTTGGGTGGTATGTCTTGAGGTGGTGGGAGGGGGATATGAAGGTTTCTTTAAAGTAAAGCATTGATCAGGGCTTAGTTTTGTTCGGCTAAGCAGTTCATGCTGTTGATGAGTTCTGTGAAATACTGCGGTGGGTTGTTTGGGTTAGGAGGGTCAGCTTGGGGGTTGGCAACGTTGTGTTGAGAAGCCATGGATCTAGTTGTGACCATCCACCTTGGTGAGTGACAGGTAGAAGATGTCACAAAAATGGTAGGAATGGGTCTCCGGCGGCAATGAGCACAATTACCACACGGAGCGAAAAGGTTCCCACAAACGGCGCCAACTGATGATGTTACGGGCTCCAGATGGAGTGGGTCGGATTGATCCATGCTTCCCAAACTGTTACCTAGGGATTGAGCTCACAACAAAACCTGCACAAGAGTTCAGCGGGGAATGGGGAGTCCCCCAGCGAACCCTCCGACGAGCAAGTTAGAGGAGAGTGATCGAATGTTATGATAGAAATGGAGATAGAGAACTTAACTTTTTCTTTGTCTTAGGAGCTTGCTTATATCCTTTGCTCATCATTTTCTTGTCCACTCCGGGCTGACACGTTGGCCGAAAATCTATGTTCTAGCTTGTCTTGTTCATGGTGAGGCTGTTCTGTTCCGATGTGAAGGGTTATTATAATAAATGCTACAGGGAAGTTCATTAATGGCTAATGTGCGGTGCAATAACTCTGCAGGATCTTTATCTGCTGATGTGGCTGGCTCTTTATTTGCCAAGTGTTTAGATGTCATTGGTGCTTGGTGTAACGTTAGGTTTTAGGAATGTTAGGCTTTAGTATTTGAATCATGGATAGGGCCTTAAGTGGTGGGTCATACCCTTTATAGGCTTACCCATGTCACAAACCAAGCCTTGCAGGATTATTCAACTTTTTTTTTTGCATCACAAGTACATTGAAATATGTGAAGAGAAAAATGTAGTGTATAAGAATATATGAAATGTGTTCACTTTTTT
Source organism: Camellia sinensis (assembly GCF_004153795.1). NCBI lineage: Eukaryota > Viridiplantae > Streptophyta > Magnoliopsida > Ericales > Theaceae > Camellia > Camellia sinensis. The sequence continues at coordinate 3,386 of NW_021035059.1, forward strand.
GGTATTATTTAATCCTTAATGAATGCTTAATAGTCCTAAAGCATCATGTGATGTTATATATGTGGTGCTCCTAACTAATTATGTAAAGAAATTTTTTTACAAATAAGACGTGTTGACTCAATTTCGTTAAATAGTTAGAAGGTAAATGATAGCTTACTTAATATGAGTTACGATTTCTCAATAGTTAGAAGTATCACATAGTCAATAAATTACATGATACTTTAAAATATTTAATGTTTTTGATATATTAGAGGTTGTAGACTAGAAGAAGAGAAAGTCTTAGATGACTAGAATTCTTTTACCTCCTTATGAAATTTAGAAATTCTGACCAATTGAATTATTTCTATTTAATATTCCATCTATAATGTAATTATTTTGAAGTAAATTATTAATAGATTCTAATAGTTAGACTTTAATCCTCATTAAGTCTTATTAAAAAAAGTTCTAATAAAATCATTGCTAAAAATAATTTTTTGTTGCATTTGTCGCTAAAAATTGACTATTAGTGACTTTTTTATCACAATTTTTTATAAATTATCTCTAAAACTTACAATTAATGATTTTTTTTTGTGATGAATTTTTCAAATTGTTGTTCAAAGTTAAAAATTAGTGACTTTTTTTGGGACGATTTTTTTAAACTGTCACTAAAACTTATACTTAGTACATTTTTTGTGACAAATTTTTTAAATTGTTGCTGAAAATTAACAATTTGTGACCTTTTTTTAATAGTGTTTGATGAAAAATATCATTAATTATCATGACACTTATTGGATAATAAGTCCACCTATTAAGACTTATTAGTAAATCTCCCATTATTTTAAGATTATCTCACTTATATGTGAATTTTCTAATTAAAACATTAAAGTAGGTGGTATATATAGCTCTTTAGACATTATAACATATAAAAGTTTTAAGGATCAAACTTTTTTGTTCTTAAAAGTGAAAATTTTGTTATAAAAAATATTTATAAACTAATACCTAATGTCACAAGGATAGTCGTTGAAAGGTCGACTCAAAAAGTAAAATATAATATATGGGATTTTTATTGATAAGTCCAATTTAGAAGTGTTTTAACCCTAAAGAGATATGAGATATATTTTAACAGATTATAGATATAGATATGTATGTTTTTATTCCCATAATAGTCCATTTTCTTGATCTTTAGATTAAATCCTAATTCTTTTCTTGACACTTCTAAGGATTCGCACATTGATAATTGCTAATTTTGATAACTTTTTATATATGACTACTTCTCTTTTATTCGTAAGCGATTAGTCAATTTTAATTATGTGAACCATTCATTTTTAAATTCAACTGGAGAATGTAAAGATTGGCCCGTGGAGACAAACGGCCCGAACGGTTTGCGAGCCCGAGGCGGGCACCCTGGCCGTTGGACAATGTAGAATATTAGCCGCACGCACAAACTGGGAGACTACACGGTCGGTCCCGTATTTCCACATAAGCGCTGAATGAACAAAATAATTAAACACTCTACACTTAAATCAACGAGAGTGAGTAGATGGCTTGCTTCCCATATCTCCGACGGATGGAACGGTTTCACCGGCACCCATTGCTTAATACCGGAAATACGCCCAGTAGGCGGCGCTTGGGGTTTGATTCAGTATTCCAAAAGGCGAACACCCAGCGCAGCGAGTTCAACTACTCAATCGGGCGCGGCCAAGGTACTAGCGCCGACAAAAAGGCCCGCTTTCAGCTAAGAGTCGCTGTCGTGATTGGTATCCGTGGAGGGATGGACGGTTACCCCAAGCCTCATAATAGAGGGAACACTTACCCACAGGATGCCACATATTTGAGAAATGCATGTACAACCGATCAGTAATCCTCAAAGGAAATTCGAGAGAATCATAATAGTCAGGATGATGGTTTATTAAACGGATAGGCCTGAGGAGGATCTTGACGGCTATCCTTCTATCCTTATGCTATGAAGATAGAAATGACCAATTGGTGTGGCAACCCAACACCCAAATCGCTTAATATTCAGCCGTCAGAGAACACATGGGTGAATACGCTACGCTTTGGACTCCTAAGTATGGACATTTGAGAACAATAAGTGTCGAAGTTTAACGATTCACTATTCTCGAACTTATACTCTCACATAGTCGATGCAATCTTGGGAAGATGGAATTTCTAGGTACAAAAAGTTGAGTGGGGCTCTTCAGACCGAGCACGTCACCTACCTTAGACTTCCGATCATAATTTGCGGTCGGAAGGGTCTGTAACAACTTTCTAGCTACAAAAGTGGATTGCTTAAGCGTAATGTGCTCCCCATAGTCAGGCCTCAGGTCGCACCCATGCTATCACCAACATAGAGTCATGCTTAAGTGAGAGTCTGAGTGGGAGCACACTTGTCGTCTTGAGGCTCGTCGCGCCGTCGATTCCGACAAAAAATAGTACTATTGCGTTGTAGGAGTAAGTGTAGCACCATTGCCAATTGAGTATTCTACCGTTAAAACACATTGAGATTTATAAAGGGAGAGTGAGTGTAAAATTGAGACATTTCCCACAATGTTCTCGTGGCCTGCAGTGCGGCAAACAGAAGGATCAAAATCCTCCAGCCGCTTTTTAAAGCGCGCCTGGACCTAACAAGGACGCGTAATAACAAACTCTATTCGGTGCCAGAGGTCGGGTATAGCTTGACGAGAGATTGCAGTGTGTGTAAAGTTCAATCTTGGAAGGTGTGACCCGGAAATGATATTGTATTTCAACCATCAATGTGGCTTGCGATATGGACATTACACATTGATACGAGTCTCTCATATTATCTCTGAGCTAGTCTCTCTCGGTGTATGAAGTGCTCGCGTTTTTAGAGGAACGATTTGACTCCTTACTATTCAGCAAATTCCTATAATCCTACTCTGAGAAGAGCCTCCAGGCGAAGACTCGCAGTCATCGGCGCACACATGTCAGGTCGGAAGCCACTATGAGAGGTAGTGTCAAATTAATTGTGATGTGGGCCATTTTGTAAGTCTGGTCCGTCAAGCAGCCTGCCTCAGTGCAGTCGCAGTCGGTCGTCGGCTCACATTGACAAAGGACTCGTTGTGAGAGGTAGTCTAATAATTGACTCATGATTGTATTGTAACAATACATTCACAAAATTGAATACGATTATATGAAAATATTGGGCCTTTGTCGGCCGCTCCCCATTAGGCACGGGCCAAAGCCCGCCTCGCCAGGCCAGCAGTGGGGGAGAGCTCATGCGGGGGCGGTGCTGCCTGGGCTTAATGCTTAGGCTGAGGTTTCTGTAATAACATATCTCCCATGTGGAAAAGGTTGGAAGGAGTGCGAATATACAAGACGTTATTACACACCTTGTGTCATACCAAATATAGTACATTCCACCCTGGGTGAACTTCAGTCATGGTCCTAAGAATAGTCCGCCTGGATCCGCCCGTTACCGAATAATATGGGTTCGGAAAATATACTTATCATACAAAAAATGGGGTGTCGCGTATCGATATCAGTGTGACCCCTGGTTATAAGAAATTGAATAAGGAGTGTAAAAATTAGCCCCGCTAAGATTGAAAATCCCGCAAGGAGTATATTCGGCTGGTGCGACGTCCGACAGGAGATCACTGTATCGGACCGGTCGTAAAGGGACCCGTCGTGTAGAGCGGGCCACGACGCAATGCCTGCGACGTCTGCGCGCCGAATGTACTTCAACTGCACTACAAATGAATCTTATACTTAGTTTAGTGACGATTTGAATGAAAGAGTGCCAGACTTGACGATGACTATTAAACCTATATTTCACATTTCTGAATTACATTAGGTTAATTAAGGTTTCTATAACTGGAACAAGAGTGCTCAACATGTTGGGAGAATGGTCAACTCTTTCTAACTCACGGCCCGGGGGTTCCGTGTAGCAACAAATGTGATATTCACCAATTGACATGTTCACACACTCATCACATTAAGATGTTTGCGAGAGTGGCTAAACGGTAGATACTTTGCGAACTGCACCTGTGGCACCCCGCCTAGGTTCTGGCATGGCTGAAAACTTTTTTCAGAAAAAACCCGCCACGACATTTGTGACCATTAATATTGGGGTAGGAGATTATTTGTGCGTCACGGCGTCGTATGCGCGGCCGGCAGGCCCGTTGATATATAAAAGAGTGAAGAGTATTTCAACATTGACATGTTAACATTTGACCAACTCTCGATTAAGTAAGTGTCATTAGTAAAAAATTGGCCCACCGCCTCGAACAATCTAAAACGCGACTTTCCAGGTTGGGACAACTCTAAAAATCACCCTGCCATCTGCGGTACGGAACAACTATTCGTTGACTTTTATCAGCGGGCCAAATGTGGTCAGTGCCTGGCACCTAGCCCGGGCCAACGATATGATTTCATATGTGGAAATTGATATCAATATTGACAACTAGAGTTATTGGGCATATCTACAATTGATACAGCGGCTAAGTCGTAGAAATTTTGGGCGCGGAGCCACGTCTCGAGACGGGCGGCATACGTTCCACACCATAAACCTTATAACAATACACCACTCTTTCCACTACACCTCTTATACCAGCCACATATTATATATGCAAACATATATATTTATTAGTACCATACATCCATATTAATATAAAAGTATATGTATAACCCGAAGCCCGATGCATCAAACATGATCTATTCGATGGATTTAACATACGGATGTTCTTGTGTACCAGAAAACTGTGAACACACTATTTAACGTATCGCCATAAATTACATTTATTGATTTTAGTATTGTTAACGCCACATAATGCATCCATTACTTGATTTGGGGAGCGAGCTAAATTGGGTTTTTTAGTTGCTAAAAAACTTAAACTCTTGTCGACCAAATCGGGATTTGATCGGCCCGAAGATGCACTTCAGCTACCCGAAATTTGGTCACCAAAAAACTTTTATTCCGCCGTTAGGATTTCTAGTTCTCCACTGCGCTTAAAAATGACCACTTTTGGCGACTAAACTTATTTTTTTAGTCGTCCAAATAATGTAACTTTTGGCTACAATGAGAATATATAAATTTTATTTGCACCCCCAAAAGCTTTAACGCTTTTGGCCTACCTCAAATTTCTCTGTAGTCCGTTAAACAGGCCCGACATAATACACCCTGACGACAACGGCCCGTACCGGGTAAGCGCCGGCTGCGGGTCACTTTTTCACGTCGCCAGAGCTCTGTAGACTTTGGCTTACTAAATTTTTTTAGTTCCAAAAAGCTTACTTTGGGCACTACTAAAAATCTTTTTAGTCACTAAAAACCAATAATATATCAGCGCCAAACTTAGTTTTTAGTCGCCAATTGTAGACTTTGGCTACTAAAATTTGTTTAGTCATCTCCCCCAAAAAAACTTTACTTTTGGCAACTAATTGCTTTTTGGTTCACTGAAATCTATACTTCACCGACCAAATTTTTTTGGTCAGCCGTCTGTTGACAAAAATGTGAGAAATTTTCACTAATGGTACCGAGTGTCTTGAATATATTGCTATTTTCCTGTAGTGTATATGATGTTTAAATGCTATTTGATATTTTTAATCATATATACTTGTGGGTAACAATTGGTTATAAAAATTTGAAATATAACTTGGCATTTTTTGTTTTTTCAAAAATGTATATAGCTTGGAAAGTTTTCTGACTTAGTCCGGGTCGATTCTCTCAAATGCTATAGTAAAGTTGATATTGGTTTATGACACCTGAAGCCTTTCGCAAACCACTAAGTGCCACACACAAAAGTGACACGTGGCTCGCGAGCGCCATACCTCTGGCATATTGTCTCTGACAATTTTTTTAAAAGAGATAGTCACATTTGCTAACACAACTATAGAGAGTGTTTTAAGTGAGGATCCTGTTGGAAATTCACACATTGATAGGATTAATTTTTTGTGTCATTATTTTATAAATGTCCAATATAAATGGTGTGACATTTCTTTATTGAAATGCCACTTAGAGCCCCTTATAGTATTGTTGTGATTACTATTTGGCATTTTGTCTATAGAACACCGTTGTGGTAATGCCAATTTATTTTTGTGACATTTTCTAAAAACATGCTATTCCTAAAATGTTGGCTACTGATCGGCACTAAAGTGTAAATTTGTTGTAGTGAACTGACCACTATTTGGTTTCTGTGTAGACTTGTATATGGGCCCGACCAGCTTAGAGACATAATGGTGATGTATTAATTCAATCGATGGACCCTATCGTATGATCTAACTTTAATAATCTAAAGAGAGAGCAGGACCAGTGTATAAAAATTCTTTTGTTTTGCCTTGGCAATGGATCAGTTTTTTTTTTAAGAACATGCCACTAGGTATAGGTGTCACTTAAAATAATGTTTTTGTTGTAGAGTTGTTTTGACTACATGGGTGCTCTGCATTGAAGCGCGATGTCAAAAAGAGGGCTTTTATCTGGTTGTCGTCTGTGACACTTCGTGATCCCAAAGAGGCCGGTCCACGCGTTACTAGAGGATATCATTTTCTCCGGGGTGAGTCCGTGTGGGTCGTTGGTCGCGGTGGGTAAGCTGGTGGTAGAATGGGCGAGTCTATTTTACGTCTTCATACAAATGTGAAGGTGAGTTTATATTTCCTTAATGTGTCAATTTTTAGTAAGTTGCAATATATCGAGTTGTGTGCAGTTGGCTTGGAGGTTCGGCTAATGCGAAGTTGGTTCCGGCGTGGAGTTTAGCAGCTTGGAGATGTCCGTCTGGGAAGGGATCTCGGCGAGCGAACATTCCCGGAGGTGCAGGAGGAAGCGTGCAGCAAAGTTGATGAAAAGATTACGCACAATAACAAGTGACGTTGGCGAAGTGGGTATGGTCAGGGCCCGGGCGCCTCGGGCGCGGCACCACGTAGCAGGTCGGGCTAGCAGCTTAGGGTTAGAGAGATTACAATTTCAGAAGATTAGGGCAGCAGGGCAGCTGTCAGTGGGTGGCTTGTCGTGTAAGATGAGAAAGATCTTTGTGGGCTTATGTGGGAGCTCGCACGAGTGGGTGGGCGTCTGAGGAGAAGAAGACCGAAGACTATAATAGTTTACTGTGGTGTGGTGAAGCAGAAGAACATTGCGCTTAATGTGGTGCTGCAGTCTCGTTGCAGTTCAAGAGGCGTTGCCGGGTGGTGGCAATTTTGGAGAGTTGTCTCAGGTCAATCGTTGGTGAGTTGTAGTGACCCTGGCATGTCAAACGAGAGGCGGTGTTGCGCGGGCCGCGCAGGCTCTCTGGCGTGGGTGGCGTGGGCAATATGGCTCGCTTCGGCGTCACGGGGCCGGGCGATCCAGGGGCACTCTAGCACAGTAGGGTTCACTTGGCGTAGGTGGTGGGGGGGCTGGTAGCAGATGGGTAGCCGGTCAAGTGTTACGGCAGCTCTCTTAATCATTGTAATGTGGGTTGTTTAGTTATGCATTCAATAGGTGAAGTTGTCAATACTTTTTGCACTAGTTGTTCTCTTTGATTCTTGGTGATCTGAGGGGAGCTCTGTTCATGTATTGCGTCTATGGTACTCCTAGCTCTGTGAGACAAGTCGGCCTCGCCGTGGTCAGGCGCCTCTTTTATCTGAGCCTTATACAAGGACAAATTAAAACAAAAAACGATAGCACAATATTGTGAAAGGGTGCAATGTTATATGCAAGTGTGAATACTCACCATGAGTCGAAGGGGGTTGGTTTGTATGGATCCGGGATCGAGTCGGGTTGCCGCTACGCCGCTGCAGTGAGGCGGGGGTTTTTTATACTCTATCTTTCGGTAAATCTACTCTTCGAGTCATGTCATCTGGGCTTCGTGCCGCCTTCCTATACAATCCTCGGGCAGCGGAGTCAAATTTTACTATACACTTCTTTATCAATTGGTGTAAAATTTCATATGTTAAGATCGGGATTTGTAGAATTATTCACATTGTAAGAACAGGCCGAAATTTGTTCGTCGTCTTGGGCTGGGACCAAAACAAAAAAAAAAAAAAACAATTTTTTTGTTTTTGGTGACCATTTTTCTAAAAAATCCACTAGTGTAGTGCCACTAAGTATGTTTTTGATTGTAGTTTTGTGACGACTTGTTTCTCCATGGGCCCGCCCACGGGAACCGATGTTACACTATAGAGGGCTAGTTTTCGAGCAAAGCCACGGGGGGACGTCGTACTTTAAGATTTTTATGAACTCTTATCAAATTGTGAATGTTACCAACTGTAAATGTGAAAAGTGAGTTTCACAATTTATTTTAATTGGGGTGTGGGGCATCCGGGCCGCCTTCTGTGGCCATAGACGTACAACAGTCTGGCGCGGGCACTCAGGTATATCAGGTTTTTGGGCGCGGTGCGACAAGGCGAGCTTTTCCTAAAGCAAATGCACTAGTTGGTAGTTGCCAGGGCAGCTAAATTCTAAAGTCACGCGTCCTTATCAGAATTGTGAAATTGTGAGCTTTGTTAATCAATGTGGTAAATATTCACTATTGTCAAGCGGCCATGGGTTCGGACGGTACGGGGGTCGGAGAGAAGGGACACGAGGCACGGAGACCTGAACTGGGCTGAAACCGTGTAAAATGAGTTTGCCCTCAGGGCATATATTCTGGGCTGCCACACCTGGGTCATTCGAAGCGAGCATTGCATCTTGTTTAGGCCGCGTTCATTAGCTCTCACTCTATTCGTCTCACGAGCTCTAGTAAAATGGTTCAGAGGAGGGCCAAAATCGTAAGAGTGCGGGGAGCGTCAGAGAGAGGGCTTCACTAGGCGCGGCACGGTTTCTGTGGATTTAAGAGTACCGATCTAGGTTTGCGCCTTTGGGACTTCTCCCCGGGATATACTCTTCTGCACGCTCGCAAATATCTTCAAACCACACATCCTGAATCAATGGTGAAGGGGTTAAGGGGAGGAAAAGAAGGAATATATTCGGTTGTCAATGAATCCAGGTTGTTCGCGGCGCTGGGACTATAATTTATATTATTCACTTAAAATAAAAATTATTTTTTACGGTTTCAGCTTTTCTTTCTCGTACCGTCCGATACCGGCAGCCCACAAAAAGAACATAGACTTTTATGGCACTCACACCGTGAGTGCGGACATTATTTTTTTTAGGACTAGAGTGGGATGCCACCCAAAACTGATGCATTTTACCGTGCCACGCGTAATTTTTGAAAAATGCACAAAAGACAAACATTAAAAGGCTCTGATGTTTATTCTATCTCACACCGAGAGCACAAGTGCTCACAAACCTCCACAATAAAAAGAGCGATACTTTAGTGGGCACTACACTGCGTGGCCGTGGCGAGTCTCCTTCTATTCAATGAACATTGGATCTACTATGCAAATTAAAATTATGAACTTGTGTGTGTTTTTCTTCACGAATAAGGGTAATTTTGGTAATTTTTTTTTTTGGTAACTACAATAGAAACTTGTGAAAAATATAAAAAAAAATATGTAAATTTCTAAATGAACATTAAGTAGTTACAGAAAGTGGCAGTATGTAGTTATTCTTCTTATACATCAAATATGTACTATGGATCAATAATCAAAAGAAGAATTGACATTTGCTAGTTCAGAGATTGGAATGGTAATCAGAAGCCATTTAAGAAATGTGAGGTTTATTCAAAAAAAGCTCCTATATATATATTATATATTAGTGACTAAATTTTTGAAAAATATACGATAATTACCCCTTAAATGTATATCTTTAAGAAACAAAATATGTTTGATTTTATAAAAAATTTATTTTTTTGACCTACAAAACTTTGGTGTTAATTATCAACATGAAAATATAATAATGACTATTTCTTAATATATAAAATTTATTTTCTCTCTAAGAAGTGAATTTACCTCATTTTATATTTATCCAAATTTAATTCATTATCGCGAGCATTGGGTGTTTTACTACCTTAATCTAACTTCCTTTATTTTTTTTCAGTGTTTTGTTTTAGAGGGACAAAAAAAAATAAAAATTTAATATGTAACAAAGCAAATATTGGACAGAGACATCAAACCTGAGCATACATTAAAATAGTCCAAAGTGATATGCAGGACATAGCAGTATCCAGTAAAAAGAAAATATTCTCCAAGCCCACTTTCATGAGTGCACATCAAATACACCTTACATACAAAACTATTCTGCTTCAACGTCACATGCAGTTAGATGTTTTGGGGGTACGCACACCTTGTATTTTATTTCATATTAAACTTCTTCCAACTGTTCAACCAGCTCGATAGATTCAACGCACCTATACATAGATAAAGACTGCTAGATTATGATCACTATAAATATTTGAACTTAAGTAGGGTCGATCTGCTGTACTATAACCTAATTTAAGTTCTTTTTTTAACAAAAATATTTGATGGTATAATGTGTGTTATAAACCATTAAAGAGAATATTTGTTCCTCAAATTTAATCTCTCAACAATTAAAATTAAATTAAATATTGATTTTAATTATTTTATTTTGATAATTTCGACCGTAGGCCATAGCTTGCGGCCCGATCATCTACCATACGAACTTCATTATTTGACAATTTACTTGTATATATTGCATTCACTCTTATTAACACATGAGATTCGTATAACTTTCCAACACCACCGGAAGCCTTTTCCACGCCACTGTATTTTGATAGCTTTTAGTTGGTATTCAATTATAAAAGTGTCAAATTATGTATACCAACAATATATGCTTCTTAGAGAGTGATTCTATCATTGACTATTTTCACAACAATAATTATAAACTCAAGTAAAATAACTATTTCACTTTCCGGCTCTGTTCATTTTTGTAACTATTAAACAACTAAATAGCTTATAAGGTATAATTAGCACAAAATACACACTAAACTTATCATTATAAGCTTAATTCTAACTATTAATATGGTTTCTCTATATCAGTCATTCATCTGTCTTTGTGGCATAATTTAAATATATGTAGAAATAATAATTTTCTATGGGTAGGAATCTTTAAATACTCTCACTTTAAAAGAGATTATAGGCTATAACTATACACTTGGGAGCTAAATAGGATTACTCATACTATACGCCTGATTCAGAGAATCACCACGCAAAGAAACATATCGCCTAGACAATCAGACACTTGACTATTTGTGTGTAAGTTTTGGTGTGATTTTTGCTTTCAATTTTTCGAGATCGCTCATTAATTTACTATTCAAAACAATGATGCATATTCTGTCAAGTAGCAGTCTCATCAAAGACACTATACGGGATGAAATAAGTTTTCCGGTGTCTAGTATACGGGGAGTAAACTCTTTGGCCATATCAGGACATCGCTATGTCTGTCAAACTCCTATAGTCTAGTGAAGAAATGGCAACAATTCTCTCTCATGAACATTCATCATTTAGTGCACAAGCCAGAGCCTGCTTTACACCACTTATTATTAGTGCTTATTCTTGATTCTGAGGTCTTAAACTCCTACATAAGGAAAAACTTCCATTGGGAGGTCAACCTCGCAACCCGCATAATACACACGAGTAAATTCTCAGCTGAGCTTCTTCGAATCTTACCCGTCAGCCGATCCTGGGCTCACAAATTCAAAACTACAATCGATTTCTAATTTTCTATTGGGCACGTTTTTGTTGAAATGTCCATAAACGACAACAAAAAGGCTCTAGTGATCATTTCAATGGAACAAATGTTACAACACTTACGACTTCTGACTCAAATACACATAACTACTTCTCATATGCATCGTTTCGAATCAATGATACTAAAACTTGGCAGTGTCCTTCACTACGTGCCTTCTCTGTCTTCAGATGAATATTGTGTCTACCTAAATGTATTTTAAGAATATCTGGCTTGGCAATACATATTGTTTTTCAAATAATCACTCTGTCTCAGGAGCAGTCAGGCAAACATACAAGGCTCTGCAAATGTGAAGGCATTGTTGGCAATTAATCAGATAACAATATTTTTGGTCACTCGCGAAAGTCCGTCGTCGAATGAAAAATCGTTCACAGCGGAGTATTATTCTCTCGTCTCTCATCAACAAATCATGTATTACAAAGCTGTAGGTAGAGACGCTTAACTTTATCAGTAGCATGTTTTTAGAAAATTGTCACGAAAAATAAAAATTGGCAGTTAAATGTTAGAACTGCAAATAGGATACGACCTCAGCAAAAACATAAAAGTAATCGTGCACTCTAATGTGGTGCTATTTGCAGTCATTGAAATACTGAACACAAGTGTCTATCGCATCTAAGTTTTTCTGATCGACCAGTTCTTATAAAATTAATGCACAAAAATTGAGTCGTTTGTGACGTAAACAACAGGATACGACTAACACGTTCTTGGTGGTTGCCAATGGCATTTGCTCTTCTTCTAAAAAATTGTCTAAAGTGCACTAGGTTTATGTGGAAATTACTTTGTAATTTTGTAGCGGATCGACTTTAATATAGCGTGAAAGAGTGTCATAAAGCTCGAATTTTAATTTGGATATGTAAATTATTAATAATAGGGAAGCAAATGGCAATCCTGTAATAAGGAGGCAAACTTACATTTGCTTTTCTCCAACGCATTTATGTAATTTTTATACTCGAGATTTGTATATTGGGGGAGATAGCAATAATCAAAAATGTTAAGATGCCAAATAAGTATTTTTCTTTAAGAATTTGCCTCCATGCTCACTGAGAGACATTGCAGTCACCAATAGTACAATCAGTAATTGGAAATTTACTCATTGATATAGGTAAGAAAGGAAGAATTCTAATTCTACTGGCTTCTGGGATCATGAAAGAAAGAGAGAAATTATTTCTCTAGAGGTTGGATAATGA